>CM021105.1:373653266-373807934 GCA_007115665.2 Sequoiadendron giganteum | reverse complement strand
CTAATAAGGCATACTATAATGATGCTACAATCTTGTGATGAGATTCATATATTGCACATTTATCGAGAAGGTAGATTTTTGGCGAATTTCTTAGCCAACAAGGCTGTCAGGCTTAATGAATTTCATTCATGGGAGGAAGGTGTGATCATTCCCAAGGAAGCCAAAATATTTTTGTGGAATGATGGCATGGGATGAAATGTGGCAAAATTTATGGCATGGTACTTACATCTGTTTTGCATGCTTTTTCGGTGTTTTTTTACTTTCTAGCCTTCTGTTACGTGCAATTCGTAAGGTCTCTGAGTATTGTGTGCTAGTTAACATGGGTGGTGAAATGAGTTGAATCAAACCACATTATTGTCAAGACATACGATGTAAGGATAAGCTTTGGTTTATTCTATGACATGGGAATTTTACTCCATACTTGGAGAGATTGCACGAGCATGATCCTAATGCCTCAACTCAATTCATTTCATTCTAGAACAACTGAAAGGTTAGGGTTAAATGCCTGAAAGTGGAGGTGAATGAAGATGTGATTGGATCGATTACTGGTTTGTCGACTATTGGTAGGAAATTATTTAAGGATAAGAAAAGCAATGAAGAGGCGATGACCCATTTCTTTAAAGATGACGAGAGGAAAGTGTTAATCAAGCTAGAGACTCGGGGTCATGAAAGAGCGTCCCTGAAGAAGATTTGGGAAAGTGTTATCGAGGTGATGATGCAGTATGTAACCATGGAAGGGAGATTTAAGGCCATCCTTGGTCATCATTTCATGCTCCTTAATCATTTTTGGCACGATCTCTGATGAGACAAAATAACGTCTCAGCTTTTAGCCATGTAAAAATGTATATTTTTCCTAATTATGAAGTTATCAAGACTAAGCATGATGATGAAAAAAGATATTTTTAGTTGCAATAGTCAAATATTTTGTCATATCTTAAAAATTACGATCTGGGTCCTCAAGATTTTTGGTCTGAAATTCAATGACAATATGATGACAAAACCAATTAAATTTCACAAATACCCAATTTATGGTTTAAGTGAAAAATTCACCATAATATGTTGCTCCGGAATTTAAGGACAAATGCTCTGGAATCTTTCCAAAATTTGTAAAAGCAACAATTGTGAGAATCAAAATAGATTGTGATGACTTGGATAGAATTTGAGAGCATCTAAGAGGTAATTCCAAGAATTAAGACAAGTTGTTGGATTGTGCAAACAAATGGAGAATATCTAGGAGAGAATTTTGGATAGTTTGAACCATTTTGCAAGCATCTAGGAGTTGTTTTATGAACTTTAATGATACACAATGGGAAGACATGAATTTTTCAGCTGTCAAATTCCTTTTTGGAGCTTGTTTAAGGGCTGCAAAATAGGCATATTTGTTTTGGACGACCAAAGAAGATTGACTCAACAAGATGAAGAAAGATCTATCTTTTTCTCTTAACACATGTTCTTATCTTCTAGCAAATGGTTGCACAATCATAAAGCTTATCTTTCATATCAGTTGAAGACAAGAATTCTATAAATTCATTGTAATCAAGAAATCAAATGGGGGAAGAGTTCATAAAATAATATAGTTCAGTATTTTAGTAGCAATCTCTTTGTTTGTAGCTTCATTTTTTAGTTGTCATTTCATTTCTAGCTCTTTACATTTTCAGTATTCTTTTTTACAAGTTTCTTAGGATAGATTTGATTCAAGCATTCCATTTACAAGTTCTTAGAATAGATTTGATTTTACCAATTTCTTTCATGCATTTCCTTTCAATTTTGTTTGTAGAAAAAAAACATGTCATGCAAATGATTTATTCTCCCTATTGCATATAGCCATGGACACTGCCTTGGATTGACATTTATAATTAAATGATGAGGATTACAGTGACACTCATCATATTAGGTCAAAAGATAAGATGAAATAATGACTCATCTTTTAGCCATGTAAAAATATATATCTTGCCTAATCATGAAGTTGTCAAGACTAAGCATGATGATGAAAAAAGATATTTTTAGTTGCAACAGTCAAATATTTCATCATATCTTGAAAATTACGCTCTGGGTTCTGAATATTTTTGGTCTAAAATTCAATGACAATATGGTGAAAAAACCCACTACATTTCACGAATACCCAGTTCGTGGTTTCAGAGTAAAATTCACCAGAGTATGTTGCTCCATAATTTGTAGGGAGGTGCTCTAGAACTTGGGGGACAATACTTGAAGTTGCTTCGGAATTTGTGGGTTGCTCTAGAACCTTTCCAGAATTTGTAAAAGTAGCAATTGTGAGCATAAAAATAGATTGTGATGACTTGGATAGAATTTGAGAGCATCTAGGAGGTAGGTCCAAGAATTAAGGCAAGTTGTTGGATTGTGCAAAAAAATGGAGAATATTTAGGAGACAATTCTGGGTAGTTTGAACCATTTTGCAAGCATCTAGGAGTTGTTTATGAACTTTAATGATACACAATGGGAAGACATGAATTTTTCAGCTGTCAAATGTCTTTTTGGAGCTTGTTTAAGGGCTGCAAAATAGGCATATTTGTTTTGGACGACCAAAAAAGATTGACTCAACAAGATGAAGAAAGATCTATCTTTTTCTCTTAACACATGTTCCTATCTTCTAGCAAGTGGTTGCACAATCATAAATCTTATCTTTTAGATCAGTTGAAGACAATAATTCTATAAATTAATTGTAATCAAGAAATCAAATGGGGGAAGAGTTCATAAAATAATATAGTTCAATATTTTAGCAGCAATCTCTTTGTTTGTAGTTTCATTTCTTGGTAGTCATTTCATTTATAGCTTTTTACATTTTTAGTATTTCCTTTTACAAGTTTCTTAGGATAGATTTGATTCAATCATTTCATTTACAAGCCCTTAGATTAGATTTGATTCAAGCATTCTATTGATGGTTAAAATGACACAAACAACATTAAAACAGAATATTTCTACTCTATTTCTCCTAAAAAAGAAAGACTACATGTAGTGGCCTAACTCCCAAGGTCCTAGTAGTTGGTTCTCAACTGTTTGATGTCACTCAATTGGTTCATACAACTGTAATATTCAAGGAGCCTATGCTGGTAACAAAGGATTCAAGCTATGACTCTCTTTATCAAAATGGTTCCTGTAAATCAATGGGTTTTAAATAAAAGAAAAAGATAGATCAAAGGGGTAAATCAGCAAGTATGAATTAAATATATCTAATATCCAAACATATACTTCTAACAATGAATGTTTTCTCAACTGATCACAAAACCATAGCATGACACAACCCACAGTATAACTGTACCATCTTATACATCTTAGGTGCTTAATTCAATTCCACTATTCCCATATCACAAGTATTTCCAAGATTTCAAAACAACACACATTCATTCATCATCAAAACTATAGATCAACAGACTTCAATAACTTTAATTCAATGACAATTTAACAAAATAATCTTTAAACCTGGTTTCTTCTAATGACTTTCATCACATAAGAAACTATCATGCTTCAGCACAATCAATGGCATTCAGGTGGATTATAACTCATTAACCTTATCAAACAACAGAATTCAATGCAAACTCCATATTTCGTAAACCTACAATTCAATTAACTGTCAAAAGATCTAGTACAATGTATCTCTGCAAAACTCTCTAAAATTCTATCTCCTAGCACTAGGTAAGCCAATCCAATTCTCAATTAGCTAACCCTTACAATGTGATACCCATCTGGTATTTATAGATATACAAAAGAAGTTCGAACTTCACTTCTATCTTAGGCTTTCCACCTTTTTAGGAACAATCAACTTTCTTGGAAACTCAGATCAACTATGATTTTGAGTTCTTACATTATACATTCAGTTTGATCTAACAATAGAAGATAGAAATAGAAGAAAAGAACTCATGCGCCCTTAAGACTGTCAATGCTGCATGCATGCAACATGCAAGGAAGAAGATCATCATGCGACATGCAAGGAAGAAGAACATCATGCATGCAAGATTTTATGCATGTGAAGCTGGATCCGCTATGAACTCATCATAACTAGTGAAGACTTGTTGTAGCATATCCATATCTGGCCCATCAATCCAATCATCTTCAAATTTGATGCGATCCAACTCAACTGCAGCAAACTCTTTCATACTTTTTACCTTGATCAACTCTCTCCCTGCAGTTTTTATTTCTTCTTTGACTTCTACAAGCCGATCTATCACTAAGTCTCCTCCATCATCTTTCTCCTGCATGAGTCCTTGGAATCTTTCATTCCATTTCTCTCTAACCTGACTCAACGGCATGCCATCTTTAGTCATTACATTCACATCTACAATTATAGCCATAACTACTTCCAACTCTTCTAACTGCTCAGTTAAATTATTAACTGCTTCCTGAATCTCATCCTTATGCTTGCTCAAAAAGCTAGTCCTAAACTTAAGTATACGAGAAGTCTTTTCTACAAAATCTTTGTTATCATCTTCGAGTATAGATTCTTCTAGAAGAGTCATTAGAGGAAATGTATTTATCTTCTCTAACTTTTCAATATACTCCTTATACTCTTCTTCTTATTTTTCGGATGCCTCAATGTATTGATGCATCTCTTTTATTACTCCTTCTGGTTCTTTGTAAGTGTCAAACCCTTTTTCCAAAACCTCACCTACCTCCCGGTTCACTTTGTCTAGCCATTTGTCAACCATCTCCGCCTTACCTCTAACCTGCACCAAATCATCAACCTCCTTTTTGCTTAGCAAAACAGGAGTCTCAATTGCTGCAACCTGTTGTGACCTTGGAGAGGAGACACTCTTCAAGAATGAATGTAATTGATCCAATTGAGCCTTAAGCTCATCTTTCTTTTGTTTGTCCTTGATCATTCTTGATTTAGTCGTTGAAGCCACCACATTAATTAGATTCATTTGTTGATTTCTAGTGGGTCTTCCCAAATTAACCATACTCAATTGATAGTCTGTAAGCTGCATATCCCCTACCTCCTTTTCATTTATAGGCACGGCACATTCAACAACTATCTCCCCTTTATCTATGAGTCTAGTAAATGCAAAACTTTAGCCCTCTTCTTAGGCTTTTCCTATTCAATCTCCTTCATCATGTCCTCCCAATTAAGAGGTTGAGGAGGTGTTCTGACTCTCTTCTGCAAATCTAATTTCAACCATGTAGGAGCACTAGGAGCAGTCATCATCATGGAAGAAGAAGCAACAACAGTAGAAGATGGCTGAACATTTATCTCAGGTTGAGAATCAACCTTTGCTTTCTCTTGTTGTTCCTACAGCACATGCATCTGCACCAACTTCTCAGCCTCTTCTCTATCTCTTTGTTCCTGCACTTTCTTGTCTTCTTCTTCTTTTCTCAATCTCTCCTCTTCCATCTGATCCTTCTCTAACTTCTCTTTCTCTAAGGCCTCCTTTTCCAATCATTCTGCCTCCAAAGCTTTAAGTTTTGCAGCTTCAACCTCTTTTTCTTTTCTTATCTTTTCTGATTCTTCCTTTTCTATCCTTTCCATTTCCAAGGCTATGAGTTTCTCTACCTTTTCCCTTTCTTCTTCAACTTGTTGTTTCTTTACTAGCTCTTCAACATCTCTCTCCTTTCTTAGAGCTTTAGCTTCTTGTTCTTTCTATCGAGCCTCCTCTGCAAGCTTCAGTCTAGCAACCAAGGCTTCCTTTTCCCTTCGGTTTCTTGCTTTCTCCTCCTTGAGATCATGGATCTTCTGTATCAGTTCTAGCTTGTCATTTTCTTCCTTGACCTTGATCTCATGCTCTCGTAGCCTCATTTGCTCCTCCATTTCATCAGCGGCTGTCCTTGTTTCAACTTCTTTTACCTTTAATTGCTGCTGTTGAAGTAAAGCATCAACTTGTAACTTTGCCTCCATTTCCTTTTGTTTTTCCGCAGCAGCCCTTGCATCATATTCTCTGGTAGCATCTTCAAATTGTTTCCATTGTTCTTCCTATGTAAGAATCTGCTCAATAGTATGATCTAGAGGCACGTTTTCTTGCAAGTCCTTCTCTGACAGAGTTTCATCCGAGTCTATCTCAATTTCTACCAATTCTTCCTCCACTTCTTTTCCTTTAGTAGCTTCAGCCATGGCATAAAGTACTCCTTGAACTTCTTTACTTTTATTTCTTGTGAGTGGGGCTTGTGTAGATGACTCACCCAATGCAGGCGTAGAAACAACAGATTCAATTGGAACATCTCCCTCTCGTGTCTCTTCTTCTTCATCGACCACCTCAAGTTCTATTTCTTCAACATCAGGAGGAAAGAATTCCAATGGCTCTTTGGGAGGTGTCTTCCTTTTAATCCTCTTGTACCCTTTACCTTTCTTGAGGATTGATCTCTGAGGAGCTTGAGTTCTCATCATCAACCATTGCACACTTCTATCCAAGACTATTCTTCCAATTTTCTTAATATCAATTGTTTCTTCCTCATTCCAGTCTATTGGATCTAAGCTTTTAGTGCCAATATTCAAAGCTTCATATGAGGGATCTAATACAATTCCATCATCCACCAAAGTGTTAGGAATATTTTCTTTAATACCAAGTTCTGAAATGAATGAGACTGATAATCTCTCATAATTCTTCTTCCTCAAGTCATACTCATCCTGTCGATCACACCAAAAATCCTCTAACAAATTAAAATGTCTAGTAAACACTGAAGGTAATAAAGCATACATCTTATTCTTTGGATCAAAATACCTACGAGCTGTATACAATCCCAATTTCAATTGTATCAACTCATTACAAACCACCTTTGCTCCCTTCAAATGTTGACAATTGTATTCACCCAGCGTCATAGGAAACTTATGGCATCCTGTCTTGTGCTTGATCCCAAACCTAGCATTAACTCCAATGGCTTGATATACAAATTCCATAAGCACTATTCTATTGCTGCAACATCTTGGAAGTAAATGGGGATGACCCTCAAAACCAAACAATCTTAAGTATTTAAATTTGGGGTATTGGATGTACCAACTTCCCCATTCATAAATGAATTCCATAGCCTCTTGACTTAACCTATATCCTACATCTCCACTCAACTGGTTGATAACCACATAAAAATGCATCATTGACTCTTTTGAAGTGAGTCTCAGCAGCCTGAAGAGATAATTGATCGTAGTGTTCCCATACCTTCCTTTGTCCATCCAAGACTCCCATTATACCTACTCTATTTAATCTTGGGAAAATCCCCAATCTTGCTACAACATAGACCACATATGAAGTCATGAAGAAAGATTTGGTCTGTCTAACCCTTGTAAGCTGATCATGTATAGCATCAGAAACAATCATTGACCAATCAAACTGGTAATCACCCTGAAAAATTACTTGAATAAAATGAAACATCCATTCCTTGAAATGGAAGGCATCCCTCTTTCCAAACACTCTGGACAACATCAATATCAAATCTCATATCTCCTTCTTGAAATCTGCCCTCTTTGGCTGGTCTGCCAACTTGCTTAAAGACTTCTTCTCGGTGCTTAACCATCTTTTGTTTACATGAGACTTATTGGAGTCTTTATTCTTGTTGTATTTCTCCAATGCTTTTGCCTCAGTTAGCTGCACCAAATTCTTGGGATCAGGAACATTAAATATGCTTTGGAACATCTGCAGAGTAAGATCTATAATCACATTATTTTGTGAATCCATGCATAATCTTGTAGCTGAATTATAAGTATTGGCCACTGTCAATATCAACTTCGGACAATGAACTGATAAAGGAAACATAGTGATATGTGAAAGACCAGAGTCAACAATCCTTTGTGTTCTACCTGTCAAGTTTACTCTTTCTACAAAGGTCTCTTCATGTAATTCTTCAAAGTTATACTGGCCCAGATTAGTATCTATGATATCTGACCAGTTTGATTCCACGTTGCTCACCTTCACCACCGGATTCCTATGATCATACCTCAATGTATAAGGTAGCTGTTCTGGTTTCACCTTCTTGATTTTTGGTGCTGTCTTTGATGTTCTAGCCAGTTGATTCCTTCGCGCAGCCTCTCCTGACATTCCTGACATCTCTCAAATCTCCTGCAAGCAAACCTCTAATTAGACCTTTAGATAAATCATCATAAAACATGCTTTTAAAACATACCTGTTACACATACATCAGAGTCAGAACCAGACAAAAGCTCAAAACAATCGCTTTTACAAAATTGGCGTACTCAGAGCAAAACCGATATAGGAACTTCACCAAATAACAAACAGGCTCGAAGTCAGAGTCGGAGAGGTCATCGGAACCGGGATCGGAACAAAAATCAGATTTGGTTTTCTTTGAAATTTTTACTTTTCATATTCTATTCCCATTCCGCCTTCGCCTCTGATTCGGTTATCATTACTTTGACAAAAGACTTTCCCACTATATGCGAAGCTGGACACGGGATGAAAACAGAACTAATACCCTTCGCAAACAAAATTCTTAAGTTCAAGATCAGTTCTGATCCCGCCTCCGCCAATTTATCCTATACTTCAAGAAAACCTTTTAAAACTCAGAATCGAAAACAAAATACAAATGGAATCGATAACCTTTGTAAAACAAAACTCTTATATCCATAATCCATTCCAATCCCTGCTCCGCATATACTAATCATGACATCATCAAATTTATTCATTTTCAACATAACTTCATGATTAAACCTAGGTCGCTATAAAATGGCAAAGGAGCCTAAAAACTCTACCCTCATATGACCGTGGGGAACAATTGCATTTTAGGTCCATTTGTTTAAATCTTATTTAAAGTAATTGCAGAGACCAATGAAACCCTAATCTAACAAACCTAATAAAACTAGGGCATTGGTTTAAAACCCTACCATTCTACCAAATGATGAAACCCTAATTTAAACAATAAATCTAATCTACGCTAACTCACTGTAAAATTCTAATCTACCTCACTGTAAATTCTTAATCTAACTCATGCCATTAAAAACCTTTATTCTAATCTAATCTACTGCAAATCAAAAATGACACGACGCAATCACGATTAAGATGTGAAAGCAAACATGCCCTAAAATAGAAAGAAACGACACGATAAAACAAGACAACAAAGATTTAAAGCAAAACAAACAAGCCGAAACAAGAACCTGCTCATTCAATCACATCGATGATCGTAAAATTGCTTTAAAACACAATGATTGAACACGCGAGAAGATACAAAGCAAAACACAACGAACACAACAAAGATAAAAGACCTACCTCAAACGCAAAGAAAGCCAAACCAACTTTTTGAATCAATTCGCACACAATATCCCTTCTCTATCTTGATCAATTTGCTCAAATGAACTTTGCTATTGCTCTTCGTGCTCTCAGACTTGTAATAATAACAATAATGATTGGCTTTAACCCTTAATAAATAAAAATATGTGAATTTCTACCTACACCAACAACCACCATTAATGCATTAAAATGCAGTAAAGGCGGAGTCGGAACTATAAGAAAACGAACACTGGTCTGCAATGCAACTTCAGTCAAAAAGTCAAAGACAAAAATTGGCGGGGGCGGAACTAAAATAGAAACAAGATCTTAAAATCATAAAATTTCCAAACCTTATTCCCATTCTGACTCCGTGTTCGACAACTAAAAACAAAACAAAAACAAAAAGTTAAGTAAAAGACCAACCTAATAAAACAAAACACAAAAACCGAGACAAAACAAACATTAAAAAGTAGCGGAGGCGGGATCAGAATTCAATTTTATTTTGCAAATTTGGATAACAACCATCCCAATTCCCACTCCGGCTCCGCTTCCGCCGAGGACTAAAAACAAAAGCAAAGAAAAGACCGTCGGGATAAAACCAAAAACAAGCCTCAAAAGAACTTTTAGAACCCGATTTAGTTCCGGTTCTAATTCCAACAGAGAAACCAAAGAAAAAAAAAGTATTGGCAAAACTAGACTCCAAACTTTGTTTAAAAAACAACTAAGTACAAAAACACAAAGGGGGACCCATTTTGACCAAGGCAAAAGATGGGGTGGTTATGCAAGGCATAACAAATGGTGACTCGGCTGGGAAAATGGTTTACCTATTTTCAAAATACCCAAAGAAAATTTTAGTCACCCAAAAACTACTTGGCTTATAAACACCTTACCTTGAATGAGATCAAATATTTGTAGGATAATCTTGAGTTTGAATCTAAGATGTTATGTGTTCATGAGTTATTTCTGAATCTAAGTGTGTGCCTATATTGTGCATCATTCTTTGTAGATACTTTCCTTGCTTGTAAACAACTATATGTAAGTTTCAAGCTACATAAGTTGAGTCCTTTAACTATCGTGCAGTAAAATCCTGGGTATTGCTCTGCTGCCAGATAGGCATCCATAGCCCCGACGGAGATACCTCTAGTCCTCTCATAGCATTTCTTTACTGCCAGACAAGCGTCCATAGCCCTGATAGAGATACTTGGTTACCCACTTGATATTGAACTTGCTTTTCTTTCTTTCTTTCTCTTTCTTCTTTTCTTTTATGGATGGATATTCTTTTATGCATCTCTCAATACTCAGATTCAATGAATCTAAAATGTGGGTTGAGTACTACAATGGATTTCATGATAGTTTTGGAATCTGATTTTTCACTTGAAACATAGATAGAGTCATTCTAAAACAAATAGGTAATTACTTATGCAGATGTTTTTCTGATTTGGTGACAGATCTTTGATCACAATTCATAAGATATTCACATTTACATCTTCTATCCTTAATAAATTTTCCAACCCAAACTAGAATGATCATAAAACATAAGTTTTAGAATGAAATCCTTTTCAATTATTATAATGAGAATACCTAAACCAATTTCTCCCCTAGTACCCAATAGTATACTTTGAATAAAAACCCCCTAACTTGAGATGAGCAAAATAAGAATCCCCAACGAAACAAGACAAAACAAAACAAAACAAACAAAAACAAAGAAAGAAAAACAAAACAAAACAAAACAAAACAAGCAAAACAAAAACTAAAAACTAAAAACTAAAATGAAAACTTAATTACATATGATACAATATTGAACATTCCCTTTCAAAACGCCAGACTTTCTATGCACCAAAATAGTGCTTGAGAAACTGACCATTAACTAGTAATGGAACAGGCTCTCCTGTTAATGTACTCAAATGAAAGGCATTCTCCCCTAAGATTTCAGCTATTTGGTAGGGACCTAACCAAAGTCTATCAAATTTCTGATGGTCTCCCTTCCTTTCTCTAGCCTTATCCCATAATAGCACAAGGTCTGATATTCTAAAAGCTTTCACTTTGGTTCTTTTGTCAAACCAGCGCTTGACAACAACCTGATGTTTAGAGAATTGCTGCAAAGCAACATCTCTTTGTTCTTCCATGTTCAATAAGTTAAGCAGTCTAACCTCAATCCTATCATCCCTATTATAAAAATCCTGCATAAATTTCAAAACAGGTATTTGTAAATGTATGGGGAAGATTGGATCCTGGCCATAAACTAACTTAAAGGGTGAATTCCCTAAGACTACTTTAATTCTGGTTCGATCTGCCCATAAAGCGAATCTCAGCTAGGTATGCCAGTCCCTAGGGTTACTTGCTAACAACTTTTTTATTACCTCCAATAAATTCTTATTTGTGGACTCAGCCACTCCATTCCCCTGAGGGTAATAATTGGAAGAATATTTTAACACAATCTTATGCTCATAAGCCCATGAAATAAATTCTGCGGAAGAAAAAACAGGGCCATTATCACATATCAGAGCAAATGGAACTCCAAACCTGGTTGTGATGTTCTCTGTCAGAAACTTAATAACCACCTTCGTGGTGCTATTCTTACAAGGCAGGGCCTCCATCCAACGTGTGCAATAATCCGTCACAGTCAAGATGAATTTGTGACTTGTAGAAGAATTTGGATTAATCACTCCTACAAAATCAAGTGCCCATGGGCAAATGGCCTTACCTCATAAACGGGCTATAGGGGCATCGCAAGATTTCTTTCTCTTGATGCAGAAGTTTGACATACATGACAAGTCTTGCAATGTTGATGCACATCCCTAAACACATAAGGCCAATAGTAACTTGACCTTAAAATCTGATGAGCCAACGCATCAGCAAATCCATGTCCTGTTCCATGCCTACCATGAAATTCACTTATAGCATGTTTAGCTTCGTGCTGATCCAGACAACGCAAGTAGATTCCTTGGAAATTATTCATGTAGATTGATCCTCCTTTAAGCATATAATGGGTGCTTTTCATCCTTAGTGCTCTTCTTTGAGTTGCATTCATCCCTTCTGGACACTTGTTATTGAGGAGGAAAAAGACTAAGTCTGTATACCAAGGATCTTTTGTGAATGACTGAACAGTGTATTGTTGACAAGTTATACTTCTGTCCACTTCAGCCATCGCCTTTGACAAACCTTGACCTCTTACAAGCTTCATTGGGTGAATATCCAAGTCAAATTCCTGTAAAATGGCCATCCATTTCCCTCTTCTTTCTCCTAGTTCACTTTGCATCAGGAGGGACTTTACAGCTGGATCTGGGACTATAGCCATCACTTGACTTCAGATTATGTAGTGTCTAAATTTTTTCACTGCTCGCACCAATGTAAAAGCCTATTTTTCTATTGATGAATATCTTACCTTTGCATTCTTAAATGGAGAGCTCATAAAAGCAATAGGCCTCTCCTCATTCTATTCTCTTCTCTGTGTCAAGACTGTTGCACATGAATGTTCAAAAGCAAAAGAATAGATGAAAAAGGGTTTTAGATAATCCGGGTTCGTTAAAATAGGTGCCTCATATATAGCTTGTTTAATCTGCATGAAAGTAGATTTAGCCTCTTCACTCCATTCAATCTTCGCATCCTTCTTCATCATTTCATTAAGTGGTTTAATAATTTATGCAAACCCTGTTATAAATTTTCTGACAAAATTAACCCTTCCAAAGAAAGATCTCATCTCCTTTTTACTTCCTGGCCTTGTCAACTTCAAAATGGCTTCTACTCGATTAGGACCTATGGAAATTCCCTCCTCTGATATAATATGACCCAAAAGCTTCCCTTCAGAAACTCCAAATACACATTTCTTTGGATTGAGAGAAACACCATAACTGATACATTTCTTCAGTACTTTCTCTAAATCAGTAGCATGATCTTCTCTTAGAGAAGATGGTCAGATCATCAACATAGATGATTATACACTTTCTTATCAGGTCTTTAAATGCTACATCCATCACTCTTTGAAAAGTAGCACCGACATTAATTAGACCTAATGGCATCCTCCTGTAGGCAAATGTGCCCCACTTTGTAGGGAAAGCAGTCTTCATCCTATCCTCATGACTTACCAATACTTGATTATATCCTGAATATCCATCCAAGAACGACATCATTTGAGATCCATTAACCTTTTGCAATACTTCATCAAGAGAAGATAATGGATAATTGTCCTTCTCAGAGGCTTTGTTTAAATTTCTGAAATCCACACATAAACTGATTTCCCCATTCTTCTTCCTCACAGGAACTAGATTAGCCACCCACGTAGAGTGTCTAACTGGAAAAATTATTCTTGCAACCAAAAGCTTTTGTACTTCTCTCTAGATCAAAGGCTCGATTAATGCATTGACTGGGCATTGCTTTTGGTGAAATGGCTTGGCTTCTGGCTTAAGAGGAATTGTATGTGTGATGACAGATGTATCAAAAGTTTTCAAATCATCGTAGCTCCAAGCAATTGCTTCAATATTCTGCTTCAAAACTTTGATTATCTCATCCTTTATTTTCTGAGGACAAGTCTTTCCTATAAGAACATTCCTTTCTACCCCTGAGTGAGTCAAATTAACGGATTCATACTTGCCTCCCTCACTCTTTGTAGGCATTCTCTGATAAGCTCGTGGATCCAAATCAAATATCCTTTCCAATGCTATCATCCCTTTTGGGATGGTATTGCTCTTTAAATCCATTATCCCTTCTAGATTGTCACTTTCTGGATTGTCACTTCCTAGATTGTCACTTTCTGGATTCCAATCTCCTTGATCCCTGTCAACATCATCAATTATCTGTCCTTGAAATACATTAGAACTCTCCAAAAAGGCAAAAATATGTTGATCATCATTAAACACCTAGAAGTGTCTAACATTATCAAGAATTGCAAGAACTGAAATCAATTCCATAGAAAACCTTTTCAGATTTGAATCCTGCATGGGCTCTAATGTACTTGCTGCAATGGAAAGAGCATCTACTATTTGATTTGCTTCCCTTGGAATAAGAGTAATCCCAAAGTCATCAAAATCTTCTATTAAATTCTAGACCCTATTCCTATAAGCAGCCAATTTTTTATTATGGCAAGTGTATTGGCTACGTACCTATTTCACAATTACCTCAGAGTCTCCCATCACTATAAGAGCAGTTACTTTCTTCTTATGAGAAAACATAAGTCCTCTTGCAAGTGCCTCATATTCAGCCACATTGTTAGTGCAACCAAACTGCAATCTGTAAGAAGCAAAATAAGTTTTCCCTTTCGGGTTAGTTAGTTCAATTCCAGCTCCACTTCCTGCTTTAGATTTAGAAGCATCAAATTTAAGAGTCCATAACTGGTCTTTAGCTGGGAGCTCTTTCTTTTTAGAAACTATAGGGATTTTTTCACTAGTGACATGTGGTGGCTCGGACTTTTGCTATTTATCAGAATTTGTGTTGAGAAGAAGCTCAGTTAACGATTTTCCTAGTTCCTTAATTTGTTCAACAACTACCTCCTGAGTGATTTCTTGGGCTGAGTCAGGATCTAAATCATCTTCTATTAACTCCTTTGGTATTGGAAAAGCATCTGGAATAGGGGTATTAAAATGAAACTGAGATACTTCCACTTTCTCTTTTTGATCTGAAAATCCTAAGACTTGAGTCTGTTCTACTGGTAAAGGAACCTCTTCTTGAGAAAGACTAATCCATGTAAGAATAGTTGCATCCTTAGCTTGGAAAGATAACTCATTGATGGGAGTCTCAGTTACCCCTTGAGATTCTTGCTTGGGTAGATCTACATGCCTTAGAATATCTATGCATGACTGACATGTCAACTCCGAATGGTTATGATAGTGTATTCTACACCAATTAAGAAGCAATAGATTACTCAAATCAATTACTGTTCCTAGAACCAGCCTATCTTGTTGCAATTTCCTTATTAGAACTTGTTGATTGATGTGAATCATCGAATCAGTGTGGTCTAAGGATAGTGTATCCTCATAACTAACTACAGAGAAAGTAAGGACTTCCTCTTGCTTGTAAACACCCATCTCGGTCTCAAAGAATGCTACTTCATTTGGAGTATCATACTCTGTAATCATGTATTTGAGCCTAGGTTCACTTTCAATTCTTATCTGAGTGGCAATCCCTTTCCATGGTAACCACATGTGTGAGAAGTCCAAGGATAGATATCCACCTATGCTTTTCATTAGCTCTCGACTTAAAAGCATCCCATATGTTTCTGAGATGTCAGCAAATTGAATATCTATATAGGTCTGGATCCTTGGGTTTGATCCAACCTGCACATGCATATTCTTCAACTCACCTACAACATTAACTTCAGTTTTATCCTTTTATCCAATTGAATCACCTTTTTATTGGTTGGAATAGGACTCAATCCTAACTTTTTACAAATCGAAAAAGGCATGACATTCACTGATGCTCTAGAATCTAATAAGCAATTGTGTAGATTATTTCCAAAGATCCTCAAACTTAACAAGAAAGGTGGGGTACTGGTCTTACCTTTATACATAGCAGCATTTGTCTCCTTTGCGGGAGTCACTTTACCTTTCCCTTTCAAGCGATCTGTTTCTTCCAAAGCTTTTAATACCACCTCCTTTTGAGCTGAGCACCACTTCATGATATCAAAGAAAGACAGTGATGTCTTCTACCTTTGCAATTCTGCAACAAAATCAAAGTCTGAATCATTCCTCAATTGATATTTAGGAAAAGAAGGCTGATTACCTCTATTCTGAGTATTAGAAGGTCCCTTTGGTGGGGGTGGATTGTTATCTGCATTCTGATTTGGTGGAACCATGTTGTTAGGGGGTGCAGATGTAGTGAATGGCCCTTTATTCTAGTTCCTCAGAAAATGACCACCCTTAGATTGGAAGGCTTGAGCATCATAGACATCTTCTTCCGACTCATTATCCCCTTGCATAGGGAATTGATACTTTTCTTCAATGGTTTCATAAGTCATGGCGGTGCTAGCTGGCCCATTGCCTTGATTAGAATTTCCTGCTTGAGGATGGGCATCAGCCTGTGCAATTTTCACCATCTTCTCAATTTCTGGGCAATTGACCTCAGAATGGGCTATTGTATCATGCAACCTACACCAATTTGTCATAAAATTTAAATCAACGACATTAGCAGTATTTGATCTCTCTTCACCTGCTTGATAATTATGGGGAACTCCTCCATTGTTAGGTCCAGTGTTCCACTGCCTATTGTTGTTGTTGTTGTTGTTATTAAATATCTGATTGTATCCTCTGTTTTGATTTTGATAATTCTGGTTTGAGGAATTTTGATTCTGGAAGTTCCTATTGGTGTTCTGATTAGAGTAATTGCCCTGATAATTGTAGCCTCCTTGATTGTTGTAATTCTGGTTTTGATTATTGGGAGGGTTTTGTCTGAGCTGTGCCATATCATTTGACATCTGAGATAGAGTCTTTTTGAGAGTCTCTACTTCACTTGTAAGTTGAATAGTTTGATCATTCTGCACATTTTGAACTATGGCTGGGGAATGGACATGGGTTGGTCCTCCCCCTTGTTGTGATTGATTTTGAGGTTGATGTTGAGGTTGTTGTTGTGGGGATTGATGTGAGGAATCATGCATGCTATTGCCAAAGAAGGGGACAGTTGGTGGAGCTTGCAACTCAGATACAGGTCCATAATGGGAATAAGACGTCCCTGGAAAGGTGTTGTATAATGGTGGATTAGGCATCTAATAATTCATTGGAGGAAAAGGTACTCCCAACCCTCCAGGTTGCAGATTTGTCTACTATTGCAATTTGATAGCCAAATGATAAATCTTAGATAGTGAGTCAATCTCATCAGGTTGATAAGTTCTTTGTAAGAATAGACCAATCAAAGGATCAATAGCTCACAGATATGCCTGTATGGCCATGGCTTCCGGCACTAGGTAAGGCTCTTGTAGCCTACGATACATTCTATGGAACCTAGTATTGAACAAGGGCAATGGTTCATGATGCTCCTTTCTAATAGTGGCAAATTGGTGATATAGTATTGCAGGGTCTACATAAACCCTGAACTGATTAATGAAAGCATTCTCTAAATCTATCTAACCCAGAATAGATCCTTGGGGCAGATTTAGATACCAATTATATGCCATATCTCCTAAACTGTAAGGAAATAGTCTACATACCCCATCTTGATGAGCAACTTGAGCTCATGTGTAGGCATCTTTAAATGCTTTTATATGTTCCTCTGCACTTCTTGATTCTCCACGCATGTATTTCTGACAGAACTTCTCTGGGTTCTTTGGTAATTCATGGAATCTGCTTGGAATAGTCCCTAACGAGGAGGGATTACCCACAAAATAAGCCATTGTTGGGATTGGTTGGGAAGGTGGTGGTGGAAAAGGCCGAATTGGTGGTGACAAAGGCCTACTTGATGGTGGTGTGGATGGAATCGGTGGAAATCCTAGTGGAGTAAGCGGTGGTGGTAATGTAGGTATTTCTACCCTACGAGCATGAGGTCTTGATCTAACCGGGGTTTGAAGTTCTTCGAATAGTTCATGATTAGTAGAGGATCTAAGAACCCTCTCATATCCCTCTGGCAAAAAAGATCTTCCGTCAGCCAGCTTGTCTTTTCAGGCCCTCCTTCTAGCGCCAACTTCTGTTGATGGTTAAAATGACACAAACAACATTAAAACAAAATATTTCTACTCTATTTCTCCTGATAAGAAAGACTACATGTAGTGGCCTAACTCCCAAGGTCCTGGTAGTTGGTTCTCAACTGTCTGAAGTCACTCAATTGGTTCATGCAACTGTAATATTCAAGGGGCCTGTGCTGGTAACAAAGGATTCAAGCTATGACTCTCTTTATCAAAATGGTTCCTGTAAATCAATGGGTTTTAAATAAATAAAAAAAATAGATCAAAGGGGTAAATCAGCAAGTATGAATTAAATTTATCTAATATCCAGACATATACTTCTAACAATGAATGTTTTCTCAACCGATCACAAAACCATAGCATGACACAACCCACAGTATAACTGTACCATCGTATACATCTTAGGTGCTTAATTCAATTCCACTATTTGCATATCACAAGTATTTCCAAGATTTCAAAACAACACACATTCATTCATCATCAAAATTATAGATCAATAGACTTCAATAACTTTAATTCAATGACAATTTAACAAGATAATCTTTAAACCTGGTTTCTTCTAATGAATTTCATCACATAAGAAACTATCATGCTTCAGCATAATCACTGGCATTCAGGTGGATTATAACTCATTAACCTTATCAAACAACACAATTCAATGTAAACTCCATATTTCATAAACCTGCAATTCAATTAACTGTCAAAAGATCTAGTACAATGTATCTCTAAAAAACTCTCTAAAATTCTATCTCCTAGCACTAGGTAAGCCAATCCAATTCTCAATTAGCCGACCCTTACAATGTGATACCCATCTGGTATTTATAGATATACAAAAGAAGTTCGAACTTCACTTCTATCTTAGGCTTTCCACCTTTTTAGGAACAATCAACTTTCTTGGAAACTCAGATCAACTTTGATCTTGAGTTCTTACATTATACATTCAGTTTGATCCAACAATAGAAGATAGAAATAGAAGAAAAGAAGTCATGCGCCCTTTAGACTATCAGTGCTGCATGCATGCAACATGCAAGGAAGAAGATCATCATGTGACATGCAAGGAAGAAGAACATCATGCATGCAAGATTTTATGCATGTGAAGCTGGATCCCCTATGAACTCATCATAACTAGTGAAGACTTGTTGTAGCATATCCATATCTGGCCCATCAATCCAATCATCTTCAAATTTGATGCGATCCAACTCAACTGCAACAAACTCTTTCATACTTTTTACCTTGATCAACTCTCTCCTTGCAGTTTTTATTTCTTCTTTGACTTCTACAAGACGATCTATCACTAAGTCTCCTCCATCATCTTTCTCCTGCATGAGTCCTTGGAATCTTTCATTCCATTTCTCTCTAACTTGACTCAATGACATGCCATCTTTAGTCATTACATTCACATCTACAATTATAGCCATAACTACTTCCAACTCTTCTAACTGCTCAGTTAAATTATTAACTGCTTCCTGAATCTCATCCTCATGCTTGCTCAAAAAGCTAGTCCTAAACTTAAGTATACGAGAAGTCTTTTCTACAAAATCTTTGTTATCATCTTCGAGTATAGATTCTTCTAGAAGAGTAGTTAGAGGCAATGCATTTATCTTCTCTAACTTTTCAATATACTCCTTATACTCTTCTTCTTATTTTTCGGATGCCTCAATGTATTGATGCATCTCTTTTATTACTCCTTCTGGTTCTTTGTAAGTGTCAAACCCTTTTTCCAAAACCTCACCTACCTCTCGGTTCACTTTGTCTATCCATTTGTCAACCATCTCTGCCTTACCTCTAACCTGCACCAAATCATCAACCTCCTTTTTGCTTAGCAAAATAGGAGTCTCAATTGCTGCAACCTGTTGTAACCTTGGAGAGGAGACACTCTTCAAGAATGAATGTAATTGATCCAATTGAGCCTTAAGCTCATCTTTCTTTTGTTTGTCCTTGATCATTCTTGATTTAGTCATTGAAGCCACCACATCACTCAGATTCATTTATTGATTTCTAGTGGGTCTTCCCAAATTAACCATACTCAATTGATAGTCTGTAAGCTGCATATCCCCTACCTCCTTTTCAGTCATAGGCACGACACATTAAGCAACTATCTCCCCTTTATCTATGAGTCTAGTAGAATGCAAAACTTTAGCCCTCTTCTTAGGCCTTTCCTATTCAATCTCCTTCATCATGTCCTCCCAATTAAGAGGTTGAGGAGGTGTTCTGGAAAATCCCCAATATTGCTGCAGCATAGACCACATATGAAGTCATGAAGAAAGATTTGGTCTGTCTAACCCTTGTAAGGTGATTATGTATAGCATCAGAAACAATCATTGACTAATTAAACTGGTAATCACCCTGAAAAATTACTTGAATAAAATGAAACATCCATTCCTTGAAATGGAAGGCATCCCTCTTTCCAAACACTCTGGACAACATCAATATCAAATCTCATATCTCCTTCTTGAAATCTGCCCTCTGTGGCTGGTCTGCCAGCTTGCTTAAAGACTTCTTCTCGGTGCTTAACCATCTTTTGTTTAAATGAGACTTATTGGAGTCTTTATGCTTGCTGTATTTCTCCAATGCTTCTACCTCAGTTAGCTGCACCAAATTCTTGGGATCAGGAACATTAAATATGCTTTGAAACATCTGCGGAGTAAGATCTATAATCACATTATTTTGTGAATCCATGCATAATCTTGTAGCTGGATTATAAGTACTGGCCACTATCAATATCAACTCCGGACACTGAACTGATAAAGGAAACATAGTGATATGTGCAAGACCGGAGTCAACAATCCTTTGTGTTCTACCTGTCAAGTTTACTCTTTCTACAAAGGTCTCTTCATGTAATTCTTCAAAGTTATACTGGCCCAGATTAGTATCTGTGATATCTGGCCAGTCTGATTCCACTTTGCTCACCTTCACCACCGGATTCCTATGATCATACGTCAATGTAAAAGGTAGCTGTTCTGGTTTCACCTTCTTGATTTTTGGTGCTGTCTTTGATGTTCTAGCCAGTCGATTCCTTCGAGCAGCCTCTCCTGATGTTCTTGACATCTCTCAAATCTCCTGCAAGCAAACCTCTAATTAGACCTTTAGATAAATCATCATAAAACATGCTTTTAAAACATACCTGTTACACATACATCGGAGTCGGAACCAGACAAAAGCTCAAAACAATCACTTTTACAAAACTGTCGAACTCGGAGCAAAACCGATATAGGAACTTCACCAATAACAAACGGGCTCGGAGTCAGAGTTGGAGAGGTCATCAGAACTGGGATCAGAACAAAAATCTAATTTGGTTTTCTTTGAATTTTTTACTTTTCATATTCTATTCCCATCCCGCCTCCGCCTCCGATTTGGTTATCATTACTTTGACAAAAGACTTTCCCACTATATGCGGAGCTAGACATGGGATGAAAATGGAACTGATAGCCTTCACAAACAAAATTCTTAAGTTCAAGATCAGTTCCGATCCCGCCTCTGCCAATTTATCCTATACTTCAAGAAAACCTTTTAAAACTCGGAATCGGAAACAGAATAAAAATGGAATCGATAACCTTTGTAAAACAAAACTCTTATGTCCATAATCCGTTCCAATCCCGGCTCCGTATATGCTAATCATGACATCATCAAATTTATTCATTTTCAACATAACTTCATGATTAAACCTAGGTCGCTATAAAATGGCAAAGGAGCCTAAAAACTCTACCCTCATATGACCGTGGGGAACAATTGCATTTTAGGGCCATTTATTTAAATCTTATTTAAAGTAATTGCAGAGACCAACGAAACCCTAATCTAACAAACCTAATAAAACTAGGGCACAGGTTTAAAACCCTGCCATTCTACCAAACGGCGAAACCCTAATTTAAACAATAAATCTAATCTACGCTAACTCACTGTAAAATCTCTAATCTACCTCACTGTAAATTCTTAATCTAACTCATGCCATTAAAAACATTTAATCTAATCTAATCTACTGCAAATAAAAAATGACACGATGCAATCATGATTAAGACATGAAAGCGACGGTGCCCTAAAATAGAAAGAAACAACACGATAAAACAAGACAACAAAGATTTAAAGCAAAACAAACAAGCCGAAACATGAACCTGCTCATTCAATCACATCGATGATCATAAAATTGCTTTAAAACACAATGATTGAACACGTGAGCAGATACAAAGCAAAACACAATGGACACAACAAAGATAAAAGACCTACCTCAAACGCAAAGAAAGCCAAGCCAACTTTCTGAATCAATTCGCACACAATATCCCTTCTCTATCTCGATTAATTTGCTCAAACGAACTCTGCTATTTCTCTTCGTGCTCTCAGACTTGTAATAATAACAATAATGATCGGCTTTAACCCTTAATAAATAAAAATATGTGAATTTCTACCTACACCGGCAACCACCATTAATGCATTAAAACGCAGTAAAGGTGGAGTCAGAACTATAAGAGAATGAACACTGGTCTGTAATGCAACTTCAGTCAAAAAGTCAAAGACAAAAATTGGCGGGGGCGGAACTAAAATGGAAACAGGATCTTAAAATCATAAAATTTCCAAACCTTATTCCCATTCCGACTCCATGTTCGACAACTAAAAAAAAAACAAAAACAAAAAGAAAAAGTTAAGTAAAAGACCAACCTAATAAAACAAAACACAAAAACCGAGACAAAACAAACATTAAAAAGTAGCGAAGGCGGGATCGGAATTCAATTTTATTTTGCAAATTTGGATAACAACTATCCCAATTCCCACTCCGGCTCCGCTTCCGCCGAGGACTAAAAACAAAAGCAAAGAAAAGACCGTTGGGATAAAACCAAAAACAAGCCTCAAAAGAACTTTTAGAACCCGATTCAGTTCCGGTTCCGATTCCGACAGAGAAACCAAAGAAAAACAAAGTATTGGCAAAACTAGACTCCAAACTTTGTTTAAAAAACAACTAAGTACAAAAACACAAAGGGGGACCCATTTTGACCAAGGCAAAAGATGGGGTGGTTATGCAAGGCATAACACATTCTTTTTGTTTTTAGTTCCATTTCTTAGTAGTCATTTCATTTCTAGATTTTTACGTTTTCAATATTTCCTTTTACAAGTTTCTTAGGATAGTTTTGATTTAAGCATTTCATTTACAAGCTCTTAGAATAGATTTGATTTTAACAATTTTCTTTCATGCATTGTCTTTCAATTATGTTTGTAGAAAAAAATGTGTCATGCAAATGATTTATTCTCCTTATTGCATATAGCCATGGACACCACCTTGGATTGACATTTATAGTTAAATGATGAGAATTACAATGACACTCATCAGTCTCTTTATCTCTTTTTCATTTTTTATTTTATCTTCTCTGGAGGTTTTGGTGTATGCACACCTTAAGAATAGAAAGGCCCTTGTCCTCCATGAGGGGATTATTCTTCTGATAATGGAATACATTAAGACCCTTCTCCCAACCCATGCCATCAAGGGCAAGGAGAAGAGTAGGATGAATGGAATGGTGATTAGGAGGATTTTTCTCTTGTTGTTGTGGCTACCTCTTCGAAGAAAAGGAAGGGAGGTGGTGTGAAGAGTAACAGGTTAGCAAAAAGGCTTGCTCATTCTAGGAGTGATGAGATGGATGTGCGATCTGATGATACCTCTCCCAAGTTGGAGGAGGTGGTGGGTGGTAAAGATGTTGTTGGTGTTGGTGGTGAGGTGGGGTCCCAAGTTAAAGAGGTAGGAGCTATTAAACCGAGGAGGCTTTCTTCGCACATTGCAAATTTGAGGAGTAAAGCCTTGGAGTTTATGACCAAGGAGCCCGAGGATGCTGGTAAGGACAAGAGTGTTGGTGACAAGATGATGACCGTCATGGATTCCCCTCCACAAGATTTTCCTAAGGAGGAGGAGGATAAGGAGAAAAGGTGTTGGGAGGAGGAGGACACAGAAAAATAAGAAGCAAATTAGGAGCCATGGAAAGTGGATCCTCTTTTTGAGGATTTTTATTATTTGGATGAGGATGTGACCTCCATGTTTAATCTGTTGGTTGTGGCTAGAGCTGGGGCTACACATACATTCAAGCTAGCTAAATGGTCTTTACAGGAATTCAATAAGATAAACAATAAAATCAAAGGATTAAAGGAAAATCTTAAGAGTGTACCTAAAGGTGTTGTGCCAGACATCCTTATTGATAAAATGGTGGACCTTGAAGGGTCCTACTATGACTTTAAGTCTCTTTGTGAAGAAATAATATCTTCTCTGGAAGCCAAAGTGTGGAAATAAAAAAAATTATGCAGGCACGTCATATTTCTGCAAGAAAAATGTACTCTTTAGAAATCTTGTTTAAGAAAATTAGTAAGCTTAGAGAAGATCATGTTTTCTTCTATGAGCTTATGGAGAAGAAATGTATGGCAAAGGGCAAGGGTAAGAAGACTCCTAAAGATGATAAGGGACCTATGACTAGAGGATTGACTGAGTGGAAGAAAACCTTTGATGCTGAGAAAAATGAATTGCTCAATATGGTTGAAAAGAATAAGAACCAACAGTTGGAGATGGCCAATACTCTTGGTGGCATGAATTAGTTTTTTCTTGTTGCTTTATGTTTGGGTTAGGGTGTAGGTTAGGTTTTGTTTTGCTGTTGGCTTGTTGTTGGGTGCTATTGGTTTCCTTTTATTTTATCTTTGTTCAACACCCATTATTAGGCATTTTTTGGTTGATGGGTTGCTGGTGGTGGTTTGTTCTGATTATCCTTTGAGGTAGCATTTTGTGTCTTTTATTGTAAAGGGTTTTGGGGTCCCTTCAAAACCTATTTCTCCCCTATTAATCAAAACAATATGCTATTTGACTTGAATATGATAATGCAATATAGACAAAGGATGTAGTTACCCTCCCTTTAGAAAGATGGTGATGTCAAGAGGAAGAGCATGCAACACCGAGGACATGCCAAGAGAACCAAAGTGCTAGTGTATAGAACTAAGATGTGAGAGAGATTTCAAGTATGAAGAGAATGAGAATGAAGAACAAAGAAAAATGAGCAATAGATTGAATAGAGTTCAAGAGATAGCAAAAATAAAGGTTTGAAATTGATATAGGCATGTAAATGAGAATTTTTGATGCATCTGCAAGCTATAGAGGCGTTACACTTTATGGGTAGGTGGGAAGTGCAACATCCCAATGGCTACATAGGAAATGATATTTTCAAGACGTTTGCATGGCGTGCAGATGTCTATGTGTTGCATGATTATCCACGACAAAAGTTCACTTGAGTGGAAAAAAATGAAGGGGTTAAGGAGAACATTAAGGTTAGGTAAAGGGGATATTGCATTATCAAATTTAACAAAGCGAAAGGGGAGGTTATGGAATGTGAAATTTCATATGATACAATTTTTGGCATTACAATAATAATATTTTTTTGATCTATAAGAGAGAATTTATTAAAAAAAATGAAAAGTTACATCTATGGCCTACCATGGCTTGCATGCATAATTGTATCTACAAAAATTTCACACTTTCTATTGGTTTCTGACATCACCATCAGAAAGATAATCTAATCAATTGCTAAGGATAACAAATTGCACACAATTTATTTTGCAATCTAAACACAAAATTTAGTGTGAGATTGCGATTGAATTTTGATATGATTTAACTCAGTCTTGAGGATTTTCTTTTTCTTGTTCTGCAATTCTTGCCACTCATTCTCCCCATCATTATTTTTCAATTTCATGGGACCATTAATTTGAGACACAATCTATGAAGCACTCTCTTCACTCGTAGTGGGTGACCTCTTGCTGCTCATTGAATTTTTGAAGGTGATTTTACAATTGGATTCGATGCCACTATTTGAGGATAAAATTTTGGTAGATTTAAACTACCTATGCCTTGAGGCTTCTTTTGGACCCAGTTTTCCTCAATGGAATGCCTCTTAACTTGAATTTATTTAACTTTTCTTTCCTCATCATTTGGGGAAGACCTATTCCTTTTGAAAGAGCTTTTGATAGTGTAGTGTTTGGGGGAGGCCCCTTTCCACCAAGAAGCATCCTTCTTTTCTTGAGACTTAAATTCTAGGAAAATTGTTGCTATGTGTCTAGTCTTGAAGCATATTTGGTACATAAAGGTTAAACCTTCATAATCCAAAGATTGCTTCCAACCATGCCCGCTGGCATTCATAACTAATTTTGCTAGTAGGTCCTTGGAGGTGCCTAATTCAACTAAGATTTGTGCAAAGGTTATGTGTTTAAAATCCATGGAATCCAAATTTGTAGTGATAAAATTTCTGATAGCATTACCAATGGCTTCAAAGCAGACTTCTAACCAATAATGGAGCGGTAGATTTGGAAGTCGAACCCACACTCGCATGACTGAAAAGGATTTAGTATATAGATTAAAATGAGGATGCCATGATTTCAACATTAGCATGATTTGGACCCATGTCCAAACATACTTTAATATTGTGTTTTTGTCTTCCTTGCTATGAAAAACCATATTGAAAAAACCTCTAGCACATGGATATATTTCTACACTTTTTTCATTAGGGACATCCATGAATTTTCTATCCAATTGTGCAGATCAGGGAGGCTCAACCAAAGGTGGCTAAACCTACTAATAAACCCATATTTTAAAAAAATATTAATTTTCCTTTAATTCTTGTATTAATTTTTTTATCAAAATTTAGATTCAAAAGTTTCTTCGAACATTTGACTAACCTCTTGCCAACCAAACTTGTGGACCACTTCTTTTTTTGAGGTAAATCATGATAGAGTTGAGACAAACCTTTGACAACATCCAAAAATGATGCCCTAAAAGTGGGTCCCCTCTTAGAAAGCGAAGCCTTCAATGCAATGGTGAGTTGAGAGGCTAAATTTGGAACATGTGCATTTTCCTTGGAAGCCAAACCAGTTGAGGCATTTTTGTGATCCATCTAAGTCGAATTATCGGGAGAGGCAATGAGTGAATCTCGAACAAATCCTATCGATTCTTTGCCCTCACTAGAAGAATTTCCACCCACAAAATTGGGAGCATCTCCAACAATTCCCCTCGTGTCTTTACTAGATATATGGGCAGAACCCCAATAGGAGTCTATGGATGCATGTTTTTACCCATTGGAATAAGCCAAATGCAAGGGCATGGACACAAGTACAACAACAAAATAACATGAAGCCTTAGGTTGGTAAGGAAGCTCATCATCAAACCCTGGCATAAAGAATATACTGTTCGAAGGAGAGCAAAAGCCATGAGAAAGATCTAAAGATGAATTAGAGTCAAGGAATTTGCAATCGCGGGAGGAAGGTGGCAACACTATTTTTCTTGATGATTCAACCTATGCATTACAATAACAATATTAATAATTATATAATACTAATATTAATAATAATGTAAATTAAAAAATGATTATATTTTAGTAATTATAATAGTATAATACTAGTATTAATAATATAATATTAATATTAACAATAACGTAGTAATACTATAAAATCAAATGTGTGACACATAATCTCATAATCCTTGACTATATTGATTCAAAAAATATTATGTACAAAAGGAGACAAGAGTATTGATGAATATCACTCATAGAGTCATATGTGCCTCAATTAAGGCTGTATATTGATACTATAAGCAAAATTTGAACAATATTTTTCTTTGGAAGCTAAGACTTGCTAAAACCTATCTAGCTTGTCCCAAAATACATTTCCTAGAATCCCCAAAATGAGGCAACTGATGTTGAATGTGCCACTCCACCTATTAGTATTCATTTTAATTTTATTTCTCAAATCATGAGTTGTAATCATCCTCTATTGGCCACTTGAAATCCAATTTTTTTTGGACCTTATTGTTATGGATATTATACTTGGCATCCATAATTGCTATGGTTCCCTTAATATATTTATCCAAATTGGATCCCAACTTTATTAACTCACTAGTTGGATTATTTAATACAACTAATTCAAATGTACCACTTGATGAAATAAATGAGCACATACTTGGGATGATAGTCCCAAACTCTCCTTTCCAAGCCTACAAAGGCTTAATTTCTCTAGAATTATTCAAGATTTTAGGCATCACCCCTAGTTCCACATCTAATATTTCAAATGCTTTGAGTTTGTTCTTTAACTAGAGATCCAATATAGATTGGAATGTTGATATCCCCCTTAATAACCCAATGAATTCATTGGTCTCTATGATTATCTTGGAGATATTATTGTCAAATTTTGTAAATTTGGCAAATTTTTCCATAGAAGTTGCTATGGGAATCTAGGTACTCTAAATTGCCTGCAGAGACAACACCTACTGATTATGATTAATGAAAGCATTTTTCAAATCGTTGTAGCTTCCCTAGACATCTTCTAACCTATGCAAAATATTTGACAACCTGTTGTAGCCACTTAATTCTAACAAACACATTTTATCCAAAATATGTTATTTTCCATCATTTGACCTAACTAATATGTCTTCAATATTTAATTAAATAATTTTATTATTAGATTAAATTAATGGTCATTTTCCCTTCATCATGATAATTAAATTATTTTATAATTATTTAATTGTTTTTAATTTTAAATTTCCTCTTAATTCCACTTTAATTAAATAATTTTGAATTATTTAATTAAATTATCTATTTCCCATCTCTAAAATTAAATAATTATTTTAATTATTTAATTAATCCCTTTATCTCTCAACATTATCCTTTTTCCAAAATAAGTAGAATTATTTTATTTTATTTATTTATTTCCACTTTGCACATGTAAATAATAATTACTCATGAAAAATTCCACCTCACTTGCTAGCAAACACTTTCTCTCAGTCCACTCACCAATCAAATCTACTTCATTCTCACTAACTTCAAGTTCATTGAGTAATCAATTCAATCCAGTAACCGTTAGTCTTTGTTAACACTCCAATCAATCCTCTTAACTGATCCAAATAATCAATTACTTGAAATCATGCAGTCACTTAATTGTCCATCAATTCCTCTCATCAATTCTAAACCGCTGATCTTTTTAGTCTCTCTTCTAATCTGGACCATTGATCAATGTCACCAAAAATCTATAAATTAAACCATCCTATCATTCATTCATCATCTAAGACTGTTCAAAGAAACTACTCTCAAACCATTGTAGTGCTTTTATGCTATTGTGTTACTAAACATTTGAGATCAAAAACTACTTACAACATTCCCCAAGGTGAATAGAGGAGAACAATGGAGCTATGCTAGGGTAAATTATGTATTATTGTGTATACAAGTTTACATTCATTTTGAAATGGTTTGCTTTATTTTCTTTATTGATGTGATCTTTTGGTTGTGATTCTTGTTGATTATTATTTACCTTTTAGTTTCATAGTTGAATTTCGAGCTAAGACATTTTGGCACGCCCGATGGGATGACTTTGTCCTTGATTTTAATCCATTTTCATGAGTTTTATGTGATTTTTGAAGTTACAAGATCATTTGATGTAATCATTTCTAGAATGACATAACTATCTAAAACTTGGGTGCAACTGTGGCACTGTGTGGTGTATATGCTTCATAGAATGGCACATTTATGGCTAGAAATAACACATCTATAACTTATATGGGGACAATTGTTTTTGTTTGATTTTTTGGGATTTTCAAATTTCTGTGTTGGATACCTTACTGTTAACCTTGATTTTTAAGTTTTCTCACACTGAACTAATAATTTAACCCCTCATATTAGTTTTTTTGGCTTTGTTTCTATATTTTTAGTGTTTATGTGTAGATTGGTACAATTGAAGCTCTATGTGGCATATCTATGCAGAATATAGGTGTGTTTATGTTTTTTGTTGGAGTATTTGTTTCTCAAAACTACACATTTGATAAAGAAGGTATAACAGTTTTTATTAGTTTTTAATTACTTTGGCATAATTATCTGTTCAATTTTAGGGTTATTGATATATTTGCTGAGAATCTTGTGGTGTTCATTGGATTAAATACCAAACACATAAACTACTAACATTATTTTATGTAGGGATATTTGATTCTTATAAATTAGGAACACTTTAATTTTATAAGGTAAATGAATATTGTTTGGTATGGTTGGTAAGTCCTTAGGTTCATATGCTCTCTCCTTGTTCCTAGTGCAAATTTGGAGATCAAAAATACCTTAGGATTTGAATTTTGTTTGTTCACTCAAGGATTTGATTGTCTGTTTATGCTATTCCCTCGCTACTCCAAAGAATAATATTGAGAATAAAAAATAACATCTTTTTCATTTGCTTATAATAGGAGGCATACTTGGGGATTTCATCACCCCAAGGATGACCTCAACCACATTTATTAGTGGGGTATAAAAAGGGGGGAGAATGAAATTTGTACCCCAAGGTGTGGCCAATGTCTTTTAAGCAAAGTCTAATGAACCTCAATCCACCGAGATGTGTATAGGTGAGGAGGAGAGGGAAAACCCCGCTTGACTCAGGCATCTTCGAGTGGGTCCACTGTTCACGGTCTCACTATGAACCTTGTTTATTTATAAGCCCTTAAGACCTTCAACCATTGTCTTAGTGTGGTGTAAAGTATAGTATCATGATCGAAGTTACTCACCATGTACTCTTCTCTTATTGAGGTGACATATACTCATTGTTAAGACCTCATCCTTCCAAGGTAAGGGGTATTAAGGTGGTACATGACGTTAACATACCCTAGTCACCCATTGATTTGAAGATATTATTCTCTAACGAATGGGCTTGCATTAAGTCAACACACCTTTACTACTAGCTAGGTTGTTAATGTGCTTGGAGTGTCTTACTTGTTCAAACTAGCGAAACCATTCAACTTGTCACCTTGAAAAATTTCAATAGCTATCATGTCTACTATGTGATGTGTTTTCTTACAAAAAAATGTTCCATACATTTAGATTACACCAAATCATAAAAAAATATACAATTGAATTGAAATCAAGAAACTTAGGTTTAGGTTAGATTTTTGCACCAGCCTAACCCTTTATCACAAATGTGGCTAAGTTGGGCACAATTATTGCTTATATGGGAAGAGTTGTAGCTTAGATATTCACATCTATTATACAGAGTGGGATAATTTCCTAAAACCTTCATAATACCAATTTTTATTTCAAAATTGAATAGTCAACCATTTCTAGTCACGGTAATGTAATTGAACCTCACAATCTCACATTTGTATATCTTGTTATGTAATTGATTATCATTTTGCACAACTTTTTGTCCAACATAAGTCAAAAAACTTAGTTTTAGTTCAGATTTAACCATGTGCCATAGTCATAGCTTAGATAGGCACAATTGTAGCTTGTATGGGCACAATTGTAGCTTAGATAGGCACATTTATGGTTGAGATAGGTACATTTTCTTCACAGAGTGGCACAATTTCTTGTGACCTTTAGAAACCCAAGTTTGTTAAAAAAACTAAATTGTCATCTATTATTTCTTAGAATATCTCATTTGAACCTAAAATTATCACAATTATTTTGTACTATGACACAATTTCTTTATATCTGGGCACAATTGCTTTGTCAGTTAGGCCACTTGTTGTTACCAAACCTGACTATCTTATACATAGACCTCCATTGAACCAAATTGATACCTACTAGTTTACATAGAGTCAAACCACATATTTAATCATTTATCTTATACATTGTCATCCTTGACATCTTGTCAATCAAATTATAGATTCAAATTTAGGTTTTGATTTACCAAATCCCCATTCCCATCATCTTTTTAGTCATCCCAAAATCAGAATCATTTAGTCTATCTAGATCTTGTGTTCATATCCATTCTAGTTTGATATTTCCCTTGAAAGTTTGTCTTCTCAAGGTAAGAATATTAAATTATCTTATTTGTGGGTAGTTTGACTTAGGAGCTTCTAAGTTAACCTATTCCACCATTATCTTAAATTTATTGACTTTTGGACTCACAAGTCTAGCCCAAAATTTAACATATTTTATCCAAATATTGATGATAAAACCCTAAGATCTAGTTATACTTCTTGGTCATGTCCACTTCATTCATCCATGCAAAAATATCACTGAAATCAAAAGGTCTTAGCATCTCTTATATGCCCACACAAACAAAGTCTCAAATCAAAAAGAAAATACAACACCCAGATCCTAACATGATGAACACACACAAATCCTTTCCAAGAGGCAAACGATCCCACATATGTATGGACCAAGGGATTTTGAAACACAAAACCCACTAAGTACTAGACATAGTCCGAACATGGATGGGTTTGTACATGAAGCAACTTATGAAGAGTTGGATGAAGCCCAATAGGACTGTTGTGCAATTTTTGCACACATGCCCCACCGGAGGAGGCAGGGACCCTCTTTTTCTTTTGCATCTCTACACCTTGGCTTTGTAAATTACAATTTTTCTCTACTTGGGAGGTTATTTTGGGATTAATTCAAGACTTGGTTTGATGAGGGCAATATTCCGAGGCTCTGGGGGCTCTTCACTTGTCTTAAAAATTGTAAACAAGGATTTTGAAGTAAATTTTCAATGTTATGTGTAAATATTTTTACATCAATGGATAGAGGACAAAAAATTAGGCCAAGTTGCTTTTTGAACTTTTCAAAAATTCCTTCTAGAAAAAAAGTTATGAGGTTTAGGGGATTTTGACCTTGCTTGGAATTTCAGGATTTTCCTCCCTAAGCGGATTTTTCCGAAAATTCCTTCAGGCACTCAAAATCCTGAAATTTCCTTTTTTTGGAAAAATCCTTCAAGCCCTCAAAACCGAAATTTTCCAAAATGGAAATTTCCTTTTAGAAAAATCCTTCAAGCCCTCAAAATCCCAAAATTTAAAATGGATTTTTTTGAAAACATAATTTTTTTCCCGAAATGCAATTTTTTTTCTTTCCAAAAATGGAAAGGTTCCATAAAAAATGTAAGGTTTTTTTTAAAGGGGCAAAATTGTATTTAAATTTAATTTGGATTGGATTTTGACATGTGAGCTACTAATGATGATATCAATTTTTCAGGATTAAATAAATAAAAAAATGGGGACTTGCATATGGATTCATGCCAAGAGGGAAATCTTGAAAAGTTCAACTCAAATATTAAAATGGGGCTTGCATAAGAATTTGTGCCACCAGCTGTATACCAATTTGAGAGGTGCATTTAACAAGGAAAGACATGTGAAACTGTATTTATTCTCCAATGAGGATTTTCTCAAAATTAATGTCATTGGGCCATAATGCAACTGAATGCAATTGATTGGATGATGATGTACCATGAGCTCCCAAATTAAATGTAACAGCTGGATGCTTCTAGAAGTGTAATTTATGCCATTGGATGAATTAAATCTTGGCCATTGATTCAAAATTTAATTTTCTATAAAAGGCCAGTGCCTTCTCATTTGTAAGTAGTTAGACTGGGTTAGAAGAGATGATTAGATGTTGTAGAAGGCCATAATTGGCAAGTAGATTTAAAAAATTAGCTATAGGAGAGGAGAGAGACTGGAAATTGTTATGTAATACCAGAGAAGTAATGCAACCGAGTTGTTGATTTGGCAAACTTTATATTTACCTTTGATAGTTTATGGTTTCTTGTTCTCAATTCTTAGTTTTAGATGTTAGATGCTAGTTTTTCAGTTCTCTCATGTCAATGGTGAAATGTTAATGATGTTGATCGATCTCCGGTCCATACTTTTAGCAATTTTCTGATTGTAAGTTGCTGTGTAAAGTTAGTCTGGGCCTTATTTTGTGCTAAGTTCAACTATGGATACTTGTTTACATTGCGTCATTTATTGGGTATGTGGATGAATGTTCATAGTTTGAAAATCTTCAGTTTCCTTAGAAGATTGCACCATTTTGTGTAGTTATAGGCTTGTCCTTGATCAAGCAGAGATTGGTTTTGCTGGAGATCTGTTTGTTTGCAACATTCATCATTGTTGTGATTGATTTTAGGAGTAATTTTAATCTTAGAATCTCTCTCAACCCTTATCTCTTTTGCTGTTTATTTTGAATCTAGGTTAGTTTTAGGATTAAAAGCATCATTGTATTGCTACATCTGATGAATGTAAACTTTCGACATTGTTCATTTTTAAGGCCCCTTGTGATTACCAATATTTTCACATTTATCACTGAGTTGTTTTGTTGCATTGTCAAGACTTGACATTAGAGACCTTGCGGTTATCTCTTTGTCCATAGAGATTAACCTTTCAATAGAGATAGGATATCATATTCTGTCTGAGTTGTTGTCGTGTAGAAAAAACCATCAATAAGGACTTTAATTCAATGAAACTAGTTGAAATAATTCTAGCATCCTACCTCAACTATTACTTCTTGTTGCTTTCCCAAAAGGGGGCTAAATTTCCCTCCACATTCGACATAACACATATTCAAAATTTCACTAATATTATTCCATCCCTGGACTTGGGGGAAACTAGTTCCAATAACATAATACCACCTTCCCTAATACGAAACAACAACCTCACTGTCCAACCCCCTAATAATCCTCCCATTAATTCCTCACAAATTGTTGTAACCATTCCACAAAAAAACATACCTACTAATTCCACACAGGTGACAGTACCACCCATACATACTAAGGCTCCCACATACTCTATGTATGTCACCAACCCATCATACAACACAATATACATTCAAAGCATCATTCCCACCTCAATAATTAAACCACATATATTATCACAAGCATCTCATACTTCACAAGAACCACAACCATATACAACCATATACAACCTATAATCCCCAACCACTTACATCTTTCATACTCACATACCAAACAACCAATACAACACCTATCAAAACTATAAATACATGACACAACAGCCCCAACACATCACCTCCAATCCTAATTACAATGTGCACCCACATAATCACAATACCTATCAACACAACTCCACCCAAAACATCATGACTTCACAACAATATTCCAATCCACTAAAATACATACATCGAAACCACAATGGCCATCCATAATACCAAAATTAGAATTTCATGAACCAATAACAAAAATACACCCCATTAAACCATTTTTATAATCCCAAGACATCTTCTCATACTTACAATCCCCCAAACCATTCATATGTTCATAAAAATCCATCATCATCAAACTTCCCTTAAGGTCATTCGTCGTTGAAGGGATAAAAGTCTGCCTAGTTTTTCCATTTGTTTTAGCCTATGTTTTTCACCTTTTCCTTAGGTTTCCATAATAATTTTATGAATAAAAAGATGATTAATATGAGTTAAAGGATAAACTATACCTTAGAGAGTAATAATCTATTATTACTAATATTGGTGGTTGTATATGTAACATGCCTCCTGTAGATGCAGGAAAGAGTGATGGTAATTTATTATGGAAGTTGCCAAGGTCTTTCCATTTTTATTTTTAGTTAAATTTAAATAGGAATGTTTGGTATATTTTTATGTAATTGGTTTTCAATATCTTAAGAGAGAGTGGTTGTAGGCCATTTCACTCTTTCTTAAACCAATCAACGTATTTCAACCATAAGACTATAATGTTGCAAGGTGTGACCCTTGGTATCCTCTTCCTATGGTAGGCATAGTCCAATGCGGTGCTTGGGATTTGTGACATGGTTTAGCTACCTCTTGTGAATATTGATCTTGTATAAATCTAGTGGATGTATCAGGCATTAACATGTCGATCTTTTGGTGCAAAGACAACCGCTTGTGCAACAATTGGTATTAGAGTCGAGGTCACAGGTTCTAACCCCACACTTGTGATGAGGGGGGATTGTTGCAAGGTGTGACCCTTGGTATCCTCTTCCTGTGGTATGCATAGTACAACACAACTCTTGAGCTTTGTGACATGGTTTAATCGCCTCCTATGGATCTTGATCTTATATAAATCCAGCGGCTATATCGGACATTAATAGGTCGATCTTTTGGTGCAACGACAATTGCCTGTGCAACATATAAACCATAAGTATAAAATTTGATTTTTTTTTGTATGGAAAATTATATTTAAGCTATCTCATATAACATATTAGAAGTGGTGATAATATAAAAAGTAGTATTTTTATCAAGCAATATTGTTTTGAGTTGATCTTGCAAACTTTCTAAGCATTGTTAATCAGCCTAGGAGGCAAGGCCCACTCCTCAGCCATCAATTGTATATGTTTTTATGTAAGGTATGCTTCATGTGTGTTTAATGGTTTATTAAGTGCGATTTCAATTTGGTGTGATAAGTTTTAGAAGTAAAAAAAGTTCTCAGAATTAATAATTGTGCTTTCTACAATCGAATCTGATTTACATAGTTCTCGTCGCTTGAGTTATTACACAACTCCTATTGCTAGAACTGTTTCATTAAAGTTTTTGTAGAAAAAAATATATTTTATTTATGAGATTCATAATAGGATTTAAATCATATCTTTAACTTAAAATCATTAGTTTGAAGCAAAATATACAATATTAGATTAAAGGATTTTCTTTAACTTTAAATTTAATAGTGCATTTCATTATACCCAACTTTTTGATATGTCTGTCATTGATGTCAAAAGTTGGTCTTAAGAAGAGGAGCTAATAATATGTTTACCATTGATAAGATCTTCATGGATGCTTCATGTTTATGCTTCAGGAGTTGAGGAGTTAATTGAAAGTGTTGATAAGATTCTTACGAATTGGAAGTCTTGGAAAGAGGTGCTTATCCATTCAGGGGTTGCTTCATAATATGCAAAGATGCTTCTTGGTCTTGAAGAAATTCAGCTTTTGGTGGTTTGTTTCGTCTTTGAGACATTTAACTCTTGGTGGTTTGTTTCAAGTATAATTCACCTTATCAAGAGATCAGTTTCTGCGTCAAAAAGCATCAATTTGTTGCATTGGCATTGGTTCCAAAAACACCTAAGGCACTTGTCATGAGCTAGTAGATAAAAATCCGAAGTGAATTAAAGCTTCAAAGGACTTGTATAATCCTCACCAAAGTCTGCATCAAAGCATGAGTTTTGTATTTATCAAAAAGAGGTTGTTGGAAGGTTGATGATAGATGTAACACTTTTATAGGTCATGTGTAGGTCTGTATTTTCTTTATGGAGGAGATTTATTCTTTAACAATTTCCAAGACTTCACGAGATCCATTGTAGATAAGTGATTGAGGATTTTCAAAGTTGAGCCCTAGAAGTTAGGGGTTTCAACCCAAAATAGGACTTCATTTTTCAAATACCTGGATTGAGGAGAACACCAATATATTAAAAAAATTATATTAAGGATACACATAATCAAAATATTAAGAGGGGCAAATATTTTAAGCTGACCCATGTATAGTGGAATGCAATAAGATAATGTGGGGTTGGATTGCTAAAATGAAAAAATGATATAATTAGCCATTGTGTGAAACGTTTTTGTCCAAGTTGTTGGTGGAAAAGGAGATCAACCTTAGAAAAATGAATATGCACTAAGGTATTGAGTCGTTCAATACAAAGATATGAAGAAAGATAAAAAATGATAAGTTGGAGAGATAAATACGTATGCATGAAACATAGAAGATGCAGGGGGAAAAACTTGATCTACGGTGCCATTTCAAAATCTTTTTGAATTCCAATGGTAATTTTGCATAGAAATAATTTTGACAGGAAATTTCTTGTTTGTAACCCTAACTACCATGTTGCAGATTTTCGAACAAACTAGACAACCATGAAATTTGATAAAAGGGTCTATGAGATGGTTTGTTTTTTTGGTTGGTTCATGTTATGAGTTCCTATCAATGATATACATGTGGTCATATACATAATGACTATATTCTAACATGAATTTTTAATTTCAAAGAGGCTCAAACTTGAAGTAACCTACAACATCAATATTCATGAGTAATATTGTAGTGTTGATGTAAAAGGAACTTAGTGTGAATAAATACAGTGTACACAAGAGTTGATTGTTTGTTCTATAGAGACAAATCTACATGCCCATATACAAATGATGAATATTGGTGAAGAAATATTGAGGTGTTGAAAGACTTAAGTTTGAAGGTTATATTTAATGTATATAAAGGAGTTGTAAGTGTAATTCTCTCAGTATGTTATAGGTGTTTATGTGATTCAATTTGTAGAGAATATTGAAGTGATTTGTAGAAAATATTGACATGTTTTGCAAGGGATTTTGAAGTATTTTTGTGTTATTTAATAATTGACAAGTGATGTTGTATGTATGTTGAAAAAGTAAGTGATTTGATGCATTGTACAGAATCAGGGTAACCCCCTAAATTAAGATTTCTTTCTTATATTCATGCTTTTCCAGTGAGGCAGTTGTATTTTCCAGTGAGGCATGTTTTGTATCCAATGAGGCTTATGTTTCTAGTGAGGCATTTTATAACTAGTGAGTCTTATGTTACTAGTGAGGCATTTGCAGCTAGTGAGGTATTTGTAGCCAGTGAGGCTTTGCTAGTGAGGCATTTTGACAAGCTAGTGAGACATTTTTTGAGTGGTTTTTCATCCCTATGAGGGTTTTCCACTCATGAAAAATACCGTGTTATGGTTCTATTGTGGAAACAATTTGGTCTTCCTATTTTCTTCATTTACATTGAAGCATTTGAGTCTATATATTGTTTAAGAATATTCAAATTGGTTATCACATTTGATTATACTCTTGAAACTGAACATTTATAGTTTTCAAAGAGATTAAGTGTTTTAAATAATCATCAATTTTAAATTGACTATTGAAACATCAATTCACCCCCCTCTTAATGTTTCTCGTACTCCAACACAACTTACTATCTACAACCCTTAGGCATATAGTTTTTATGCTTTTCATAAGTTTACTCCCTAAATTGACATAAAAACAAACTGAATTTATGAATTAGAATTGTAGCCACAACCTTGAAGTTAATATTTAAAATCTTGTCCCAACATTTTGGCACCATTTTTGGGGAAAGGCGTTACAGGCCTGGAAGCCTAGTAAGTTGAGTTATGACTAGTGCATCAAGGAGAAAGTCCACACAATTTTCAACCTTTCCTAGGAAATTATCCTTGGTTTGTGTTGTATTAAGTCATATAGATGCATGAGTCATGTTAGAGATGACAAAGGAAGATTTTTCAAAAAAATTGTAGGAAGTAGCTCAATAAAACAAGAAAACATAAAAAAGGGGGTTAAAGCCACTATTTATGAACAAACCATCAAAAAAGGAACTAGTTGATCCTAATCTCAATAAGTGTGTAATTGAGTCCAAGGTTGTTGAGTCTAATTTTGAGTCACCATGTAGTACACAACATGAATTACTGAAATGATTACTCCTAATTTTTCCAAACAATTTGAAGAATCTTATGAATTATGAAGTGGTAAGCCTTTAAAAAGTAAGCAATCTAAGCTATTTTCATCTTTTTATACACCTTGGGCATTTGAAATCATGGCCGATAATAATATAAATGACAACAACAATGATCAAGGTCTAGATAATAATAATCATGTTACTTTTAAATTTCCTATTGCCCATCCTATGAATGAAGCTCCTATGAAAAACATACCTTATTCTGCTTTACCAGTTTTTTGAGGAATTTCTATGGCGGATCCTGATATATTTTTTATTTGAGTTTGATGTGTTATGTCATAGCTATGAATACCAAAATGATTCTCAAAATATTATGTTTTTTCTATCTACATTGAAGGATGCAACATTATGGTGATTTATGGGCTTAGGGCCACAAACTATTCACACATGGGAAGATATGAAGGAGAGGTTTTTGAAAAATTATCAGGAGTATTGCAAGAAAAAGGATGTTTGAGATGAGATATTTTATATGATGTAGTGAGAAGAAGAAAATATAGAATATTACCTTAAATGATTTTAATTTAGACTCTAGAGAATGAGACAAATAGGATAAAATAGTGATGCTATTAAAATGATTTTTCTTAGAGGAATTTGTGATGAATGCATTGATGTTTTAAATCTTATAGGTGGTGGAGACATTCATAAATTAAGATTTGATGAAATTTGTGATATTTGTAGGAATTAATCGAGGTCCACTCAATCTGTAAGAGGCTATCCTGGGAAGCATGTCTCCCCTGGAAGTACAAGAGGTATCAGTAAGTGTGATCTAGGTATGTTACTTGATGATTTAAAAATTGATACTTTAATTCATATGGGTAAACAAATTGATACTTTATATACACGTAAAAAGTAGGAAGAAGCTGAAAAAGCACTTGCCAATTTTTTTCCAATATGTCATAAGAAAAATTCTAGTGAAGAGTGTCCTTATAATAAAATAAAAATTTCTTCTTTAGAGGATGCTAGTAAAAATACCACCTTACGACCCATTCCGGTAGATATGGTAGATGTTGACTATATTGAAGAACCCATCTATTATATGGCTCAACAAAGGCCTTGGCCTCCATGAGCTATGCCCCCAAGAATGATGAATGAATTTTATGCACCTCACAATATAGGGCCTAGTTATCCTAGTCCTTTTTCAAACCAATCTAGATGGTATTGAAGTTGGCAACAACCTCCACCATATCCATAGTGGCCAAACCAATACCAACATGCTTCAAAACTATGGAAACAAACATTGAGGACACCACCACCACAATTTTTACAATATCCATCATATCTCACACCACCTATGGTCACTCCATACCAACAACCACAATTTTTTTTACCACTAATACAACCTACATATAATAATCCACCATCCAATCAATCAAAACCATAAAAGGCAACACTAATGCCTACTCAACCATCACCAAATCCAAACAATAAGGTGACACATCCAGTATATAATAATGAGGTGGTAGGATATCCAACTTATCCTGTTAATACATTAGATAATAATGGAGTATAATTTTAGGTCAAGAAAAGCTCTTCAGGGACCTACCATCACTAAAGTAGATGATTCATAAGAAGAGTTCGAGGAAAGTCAAGATAAAAAAAATGAGCCATCAAAGTTGCCCCCCCATATGTTGATCGATTTTAGTCCCAACCAATAAAAAAGGAAATGCTTCAACCTGAATTCAATCTTGTGAATGAGTTAAGGAATGCCAATATTAAAATCCCTCTTTTATAGGCAATTAAGGATATTCCTATATACACAAAAATAGTTTGAGAATTGTGTACTCAAAAGAAAAAGAAGTAACAAGATCCAAAAATTGTTCAAGTTATTGGATAATTTGGTGATCTAATGTTAGGGAATATCTCAATTCCCAAATATTTGGATCCAGGGAGTCCCATGATATAGATACATATTGTTCATATTATTATGCCAAATACATTGATTGGTTTAGGTGTTGCTATACATGTTATGACCAATGAAACTAAAGAAAATTTGTCTCCAAGGACATAGACCTACACCTACAGTCCTATAAATGGTAGATCGTTCTTTAGTTAAGCTTGAAGGTATGATTGAAGATGTAATTATTTCTATTGATTCTTGGGAATATCTTACTCATTTTATGATTTTGTAGCCTAAAATCAAGTTGGGGGATACCTTTGATTTTAGGAAGACCTTGGTTAGCTATAGCAGATTATTTCATTAATTTTTGATTAGGTAACATGGCCATATCCAATGGTGAACAAACAAAGCATCTTACACTATACCCACTAGCACAACCTTTGTTGGAGATTGAGGATTATTTATGGGTTGATAGTGATTTGGAGGATTTGTTTCATGTTTTAACAATTGATCAAAATCTCGATATCGATGAACCGTCTAAAGATGTTGGCATTGCTAATTTCTTGCAAAAACGGTATCATCTAATGATATTTTAGAGAGATTAGTTCTTCATTCATGCATAGATAATTCTCCATTTGGAAATTTCCCTTTGCTAAGTGATTCACATCCTCTTCAACATTTTATCACATTGCATCAATTATTACCACATAATCATGTATATAACACATTTTTGTTTATTGATACATTTTCACCATCCACTTCACAATTAATTTCTATCAATTTACCTGCACAATCACAAGAAATGGAAATTTTTCCAAGTTTTACACTTAATATCAATCCATATTTAAGCACTACAAAAATTCAAGATCTAATTGCCATGTTATGAATTCATAAAGCTGCATTTTCATGGAGATATCAAGACATATGTGGCATACATCTGGACACTTGCACACACCACATATATATAGAAGAAGGTATTCACCCAATCAAACAACCACAAAGATGATTAAATACCATTTTGCATCAAATTGTTAAAGAGAAATTGCAAAAAATTTTAAATGTAGGCTTTATTTACCCAATCTCCGATAGTCAATGGATTTCTCGTTTGGTTTTAGTACCTAAAAAGAATGGTAAATGGAAAATTTGTGCTGATTATAGAGCTCTTAACAAAGAAACTAAAAAGGATCATTTTCCATTACCGTTTATTGATCAAGTTCTTGACACCCTTGTAGGTAAAATGTTCTTTTCCTTCTTGGATGGTTTTAGTGGATACAATCAAGTTTAGATAGCACCTAAGGATTAGGATGAAACTACTTTTACTTGTCCTTTGGGGACATTTGTGTACAATGTTTTACCTTTTGGTCTATGTAATTCCCCTGCTACTTTTCAAAGGGTAATTTTAAGTATTTTTGTTGATCTTATTCATGATTGTGTAGAGGTTTAAATGGATGATTTTATTATATACAATAACACTTATGGGGAAGCTAAAAATAATCTTGAAAGAGTTTTGCAATGATGTGAAGACACTAATCTATCCCTCAGTCATGAAAAATGTCATATTTTAATGACAAAAGGTATAGTTTTAGGTCATTACATTTCTTCCAAAGGAATTCAAGCTAATCCTTAAAAGGTGTAGATAATTCAAGATTTACCCACACCTGCTTGTCAAAAAGATATTCATAGTTTCTTAGGACATGCAAGATATTATCAAAGGTTTATCCAAAATTTCAATAAAATTGCCTCACCACTTTTTGTCTTGTTAGTTAAAGATAATACCTTCTCACGGATGACATAATGTCAACAGGCTTTTGAGACCATCAAGGAAAAGATTATTACCACACTAGTGTTATGTGGATCAAATTGGGAATTAGCATTTCACATTCATACAAATGCCTAAATTTATTCCATGGGAGCTATACTAGACCATAAAGAGGATACAATTTTATATTCTATTTATTACATTAGTAAAAATTTCATAGGTGCTATATAGTCGCTAAAAATGAATTTTTAGCAGTTGTATATGTAATTAATATTTGTCATTATATTACTGGATACAAAGTGTTTATTCATGTTGATCATTCGATAATATGGTTTTTAATGAATAAACCTATTGTTTTTTATTAGGGGGAAAATAGGTTTTGAATGGACCCAAAACCATTTCACAATAGGTTTTCAATGAACCCGAAACCATCAATTTTTGAAGGGACCTAAGACCCAAACTAAGATGGTCAAGCTACCCAAAGAATAGAGTCAATATCACCTAGCAACAAAATAGAGATTCAACCAGCCAACAACCAACTTACTAACCTAGAAATTTCAAAGATATTACATGGATCTTGAACCCCTTGGTTTTGACGGGACCAACAACCCACTACAACAAGGTTTTGGTAGGGACCTTAAACCCAAATATGAAGTAGCTCTGAAACCCAACATGCTGAACTCGAATAAGATGAACCAACTGAAATTCAGCACCCTACCAACATAACTCCTTACCACCTAAATATGAAGGAGACCCACCTCCATAGGAACTGAAGGGAAACAGACCTCAAGCTGAACCGACCAAGTACCGTTCAACTTCTCCAAGCAGCACCTCCGAGATTCTTCAGAAAAAACCATCTCCACCTCCACAGATGATAGAACCACCTCAATAGGATTTTCCAAAGAAGACCAAGTATGCTAAAAAAAAAAAAAAGCCAGCCCAACCAAGAACTCTCCACCTCAATATGAGAGATCAAATCCAAACCACTAGGAAGGGTAAAAAAATCTCCCTTCACAACCAAACCAACATGAAGAGCCCATCTCCAAGGGCCCGATAAGTAGAGCCAAATAAATAATAACGTGATAAAAAGAACTTTGCGCAAAAAAGAGCAAAGGACCCACACAATGGATCCAAAATAAGCACGAATAAGGGTAATGTAAAGAACCCATTTCCCACCATAAATATGAACCCACAGGCCTCCTTTGCTAAAGAACATGCAATCCTTCCACCAAAAAATATCCATGGCACCAAGAAAAGGGGGTGCCTCCTCATCATCTTCAATCCATTCCATAACATGAAGATCATCAACTACATCCCGAAACCACAAACGTACACTCACAGAGGAAGAGGAGCCCAAAAATCCAACATAAAGAGAAAGAGAAGAAGTGACACAACAATAAGAAACCCCTTCCAACCCATCATCAAAGAACCCAAGCCCCACAACCAGCACAACATAGGGACCCAAAAGAAGAAGGGACAAGCAAGGAAAACCACCTGGTAGAGAATGAAGACACTCGACCAGCCAATAAAAAACACCCTCCAACTCTGCTATCTAGACAGGGTTTGAAACATGCCATAAACTATCCACAATCCAAACCAGAGGCAACCCAACAACCACATCTCCAAAAAAATCAAGCCCCCACACAAAAGAAAAAAAGCTCCTAGAAAGCTGGAGAAGACCAAGAAAATTTGCAAACAGAAAGTGAGGAGAGAGGGAACAATAATAAAACACTACATCCAACTCTAGCCTCCCAACAAAGTCTAAAAAATGGCCACCAAACTCCTCAGTAAAACTATCCACAAAAAACCCTGACATAACCTCCAACCCCACACACAAAGGCTCAAAGAGCCACACCACAAAGGTGAGCTCCCATCCAACACACCTTAGAGGAAACCTCTACCAAAATCAACAAAGAGCACTCAAAGAACTACCACACCCAACGCATCTTAGAGAGAAAACAAATGATGCCAGCAAGGAAGCTCCCTCAGAGCACAATTCAAAATTAGACCCAACAAGCATAAATGGCTCTGAGAAAAACCAAAACACCCGCGACAAAAAATTCTGACCCAGAGAAGAAGAGGCAGCTCCTGTGATCTCCAAAACCCCATCAGCTTCATCTGAATCTTCATCTCCACCCTCATCATCTTCTTCAAAATTTGAACCTGCATTTGTGCACCCGTTACCGCTTCGCTCCATCATGTTCTTACACAAAAAGTATGAATAAACCTATTGTTATTGGTTAAGTTATTAGATGGTTAGTGTTATTACAATTTGATATTAGTATACTTGGTAAACCTGGTTATGAACCTATACCAATAGGAGGATGAACCTATACCGATTGACGATGCTTTTCTAGATGAGAAGTTTTTTGAATTTTTTATTGAAAGTCCATGGTTTGTAGATATTACAAACTATTTAGTCACTTTCAAGTTTCCCTCACATTTAACTCCTCGAGATGGATCAATGGACTTCTCTTCCACACTGGCATTGATAATGCCATGCATTATTGTGTAGCTGAACGCGATGTCTTCAATATACTGCACACATGTCATACTGAGCCATGTGGAGGACATTTTTCAGCCCAAAGGATAGTCAACAAGATTCTTACTATTGGATGCTACTGACCCACAATTCACAAGGGTTGCAAGTGACATGTTCAAAATTGTGACACATGTCAATATATGGGTCAACCCACACATTTTGATGAAATTCCTTTGCAACCTCAACTATATATTGAACCCTTAGAAAAATTGGGTTTATATATTTTGGGTCCTATCAATCCTTCATGTAGAAATAAATAATACATTTTGGTTTGCATCAATTATGTTACCAAATAGGTTGAGGTCATTGCACTCAAGCATGCCAGGGATACCAAGGTTGCTAATTTTTTATAAACAAATATTTTTAGAAGGTTTGAGGTACGAAAGGATATCGTGATAGATTAAGGGGTACAATTAACATTTGAGCTAATTGATGCTTTGGTTCATGAATATGCTATTCAACATCACAAATATTCTCTATATCATCCACAACCCAATGGCCAGGTTAAAGTCACTAATAGAGAACTTGAGAATATCCTTACCAAATCCATTGTACTTCATCAAAAATATTGGGTAGAATGCCTTCCTAAAACAGTGTGGGAATATTGGACAACATGGAAGACCACCACTAGTCTTACACCATATAAAGTTGTTTATGGTAAGAGAGTAGTTTTACCTATTAAATTTGAGATAAAAACTCTACATACTACTATATAATTGGGATTGAATCTAACTGATTCTCAAAAAGAAAGGATTAATCACCTTCATACATTAGATGAAATGTGGAAATAAGCTCTTTTCCATATAGATATAGTTTAAAAACAACATGCTCTTTGGCATGATCATTTCATCCGACAATAATTATTTCAGCCAAGAGATTAGGCACTCCTCTATGATTCTAGATTCAAAGATTTGAAGGGAAAATTCCACACTAAATGGATAGTACCATATGAGATTGAGGTTTTCTATGCCAATGGATTGGTCAAGATTCACATTGTGGACTCCAATCATACCACCCTTATTATCAATGACCATCGTATTAGGCGTTGCTAGATGGTTACAAATTGAAAACTAGGTTTCAATAGGTTGTAACTAAAATAAATAACCTACTAGTGAAAATTGAGTTCCTGATGCTTGTAGGTGATACATAACTAAAAATTAGATTTCCAATGGTTATGTATCACTACCCATTCTGTGGTGTGATAGGAATCATTTTATTCAATGTTTCAGAGTTGCTAATATATTTTTTTACTTTTGTTCAGTTTTGGCATGCTTCCTCTTGCATGAATTTCCTATCACCCATTTTGTGATGTGACAAAATAATTATTGTAGACATTTAAAAATGTCTTGAATGATATCATGCACTAGAATCGGATATACTAACATCACTTTGTCTTGAAACCCATCCTCTTTTTTCTTGTTTGATTAAATTAACCTAGTTATTTAATTAAATGCCTCATTTTCATCTATTAACTTGATTAACGTAATTAGGTTATTCATCCCCTTTCATGCTAATATTTCATCCTATTAAATTAAATACATCAAATTATTTAATTTAATATCTAAAGTCCTCTTATTTAATTAAAATAAGATTGAGTTATTTAATTAAATATTATAACACTTTCCCCTTTTTCATTAAATCATTTATTTAATGAATATAATATAATTACCCTAATTTTCATAATTGAAACTTTATTTAATTATCAAATTACTAATTAAATCTAATCCCTCCACTTGCAAGGTAATATTCCAAGGGAGTATTCCTCCTTTACACATTCCTCCAAAAGGGGAATATTCTTATGGAATATTCCTTCTCCTTTGCACAATTAAATTTGGTTTTAATTAACTAAATATCTAATTTTCCTCACCCATGAGAATATTCTTTGATAATATTCTCTTTCTTCACTCATTTAAAAATGGGAATATTCCTTTTTGAAATAAACTTTCAATAAGGCTTCTCGTGCAAGTTTTGAAAGTGTGTTTGTTTGGATGAATGTAAGCCCTTGATTAAATATCAACTTGCATTCTTAACTCTTCATGGGAATCCATGATCCATGCCTTCACATTCCTTCCATTTTGACCATTGATTAACATTTTCAATCTTAGCCCTTCATTTCTCATTTTCTTTCCTATAAATAGATCACTATTTGGAGACAAATGGATCCATCTTTTAAGAGAAAACTTATGCTGTTAAAATCACTCTCATCTTGCATCCATATTTCATGTTTTGAAAGGCATTCTAGGTTAATTTCTTGCATAATATTAGCTTAGCTTACAATAATGGCTTCCATGGTAACATAGGTGCATCCATTTAGCATATTTGGTAATTAGGTTTTTAATATTTTTATTTTAAACTCTATTTAGAATATCTTTGTATACACCATATTGATCAACTCAACATATATCATGTTAGAATAGCTTACATCATGTTAATTTCGCTTTAAATCATGTTGTCATACACATCTCTCATCGGTTTTGTTGATTCTATTTAATAGAATCAATCGAAACAAGCTCATTTATCCATGGGATTGGGAAAGGGTCGACATTCCACATCAATGCAACACCACTAACCCAATAGGATAAGTTTCAATGGATTAGAATAGTTGTTTGTGAAGCTTTCGTATTTTAATATGTGAGTTTTAATGGGTTCTTATTTTAGTTTACATTGAATGATCTTATTGGGACTAATGCATAGTGTCTTAATTATACTTAGAATTCTCATGGATCAAGTGTAGTTAGCCCCTACTATGTTGTTGGTCACATTTTGGCACTAGAAGGAGGGATGTATAGATCAAATTTAATGATTTTTTCTCTCAAATTCTATTTTTCTAGTTTTGTAGATACAATGACACTTTTGGATACTATAATGATGCCTTTGTCAAGCATTGCCATATAGCAACGCCATTTCTATAGAAAAAACAATTCTTAATTAAAATCATCGATGCCTATTAAAAATTATGATGCTAATACTTTTTGTAGGTATCAAAGATTTACAAACACTGATGCCATCCAAAATAGTGATGCTATTATCATCTCTATTTTATTGTATAGTGACGCTTTATTTCACTAGAGCGACGCTTTTTTTTGAATTATGGTGATGCTTTCGTAAATAGCAATGATTTTTTACTAGTAAGCAAAAATAGTGATTGAATTTTAGCATGTGCTTTAAATTTTTTATTTTATTTTCTCTTTGACATGTCATTGACTTCTGGCTTTTTTTTTTAGGCTAACTGGTTTTGTAGGTTTGGGCAATGAGATTTGAAGTGAAGGAGCATATCATCATTTCATTTTATAATTGTAACAAGTGTTTCAAAACTTATGGGGCAATTATAACCCATTTATGATGCTTTATTTCATGTTTTAGGATGAAACTAGATTTCTTTTGGGTTCAAAATCATTGTTCAACTTGGTTAAAACTAAACCCCCACATCATTATGCTTGTTGGTTTAATTTTTTTTTAATTTTTTTTATTAGACTACAAGAATCAGGTAGCACGACCCCCTATAAACTACAGTGCACCTGTTAAACTTTTTAACGTGACCGATGGCACTGGTGCGACACACCCTCTGGTACCATGGGAGTGGGGGATACTTTTTTGGTTTAAAATTGAATAAAACAATCCCAACACTTTAAATTGATGTTTAAAATGAACTCATTTTGCTATGATGGATTAAAATGAGCATGTGTCTAAATTGTTTGAGTATGCTTGTCATGTGTATCCAATCCCCTTGTGCTTTGTGTGATCTTAGGTGAAGAGAAACACACAGGTATACCTTTTCTTCTTGGAAGCGATTATCCTCTCCCCTTGTGCCTTTTAGCAACCTTGGGTGATGAAAATAATTTTATACTTCAAACATGTGTTACCTTTAGAAGGGCTTACCTCCCAACTTGTGAGAGGGAACAACCCAAATAGTGCTTTCCTTTTAGTCCGCTATATAAATAATCAGTTGTGACTAAAGTCATTTATCTGCTGGTTGTGGTTGTCCCATACCGATGAATGTCTCCCTTAGTATACTTGTGATGTGTTAAAAACCTTAGATATTTTTAAGGGTTGGGAGGCCTCTTAATTGAGTGAATCACCACATGTATGGCACTAGTTTATCTTGAATATGGTCATTAAAATCCTTGTTTATAGTGGCTAACCAAGTCCAATTGCCAAAAAATATTTTTAAGGTAGTGCATTGGAGTAGCACCGCTCCAAGAAGTTACTTACCATGTTCAATTTTTGATTGATGCAATAAAGAAAATGGGGAAAAGAATCCTTTGCTTGGCATGTCAAGACGTTACATTTCCTTGACATAGCCTATTTTTCCATTTTATCTTCTCAGATTAATCATCTCTTCCGATGATGGTAAGCCTACTAAGAAATACGTACCCATTCTATCTAATATTGTGAATGCTTGAGATTCAGTTTAACACTTGCTTGGTTCCAAAACAATTGCAAACAAGCATCAACAAGTCTTTTAAAAATTTCAAATCCTTTGGTCTAAGTATGGATACCCTTTGAAAAAACCTTGATATTGATGCTTGTCTTAAGGATTTATTCTTAAATATTTCTAAATATTTTGGTTTACATCTCAATCCATACTTCCCAAAGTCAACCTAGGTAACTATGCCCTTAACTTCATCCTTTTCACAAAATGGACTTTGTGAGATGAATGATGTTTTTGACATAAACATTTAGTTTGAATTTAAGAAAGACAAAGTGTTTGTGGTAAAAGGAAACTCATTTAAGAAAGATAAATTGACAAATTGAACCCCACATGACCATTTGGCATCTGCTCTCTAGTTGAACAACCTAACCTTAAGCCCCCTATCATTCAACCAAAATTTGAACTAATTAAGGGAGAAAAAACAAATATAATTATTAGTTTGAGAAGCTTCACTTTTGAAACAAAGGAAACACCAAGTCATTGGAGAAACACAAAAAACATCTTAGACAAACAAGAGAAACAAGCCGATATTGTGGCCAAAAGGCCCATATTACAATTTCTTGCATGGAAATAAATATCTTCCATAATCTTATGCTTCTCTAAATGATCTCTCACAAAATAAAAATCCCCAAGAGAAGGTCAAAATTTTGCTATTTCAAACCTAGACATCATAGTTCAAAGTATATTAGAAAATATCTTAAGGAATTACCACAACCTAGATCAATCACTAAGGAGACGTTTTCTACGCTATTTCATGGATGAGCCAGATCTACACATTTCACAAGAACTTCTTCTTAATCATTGAGTCTTTAGGGTTTGAAAAATTTGGAGGTCTAGCATGTTTCTCACCAGCTTGGTCCTGGAAAACAGAAGTTCACTCAAGGTCAAACATCTTCATCCATCCTTCATTTCACCTATATTTCTAAACTTTTGAACACACCAAAACTTTGGAATTAGACATCTATCAACCCAAACCCTAAATGAGCTACTTTATATGTGAAATTAATCCTTTTACATGCACTTGGTTAAGTTAGTTATCATCTTTGGCCTACTTTATCTTGAAGGTCACAAGTTTACCCTAAAGATTCACAAGTTCATTAACATCCCTTGTCCAAATGTCAAAACATCAAACTTAAGTCAAAAGTGTTGTCCCAAAACATTTGCAAGGATCACTTCCCATATCATCCACCTTTTTCATCTCCCATTATCACCATTTCTCCAAAACTACTTAGTGCATCCCTTCTACCTAGATTTGAGTCAACTAGAGAGTTTAAACATTACAAATCTCAACACAACTCTCCCATAGGTGACCCAAAATTTATGGTAAATACAAGATCACAAAACAAGAGAATCATGGAGAGAACCAAACTCACATTCACCTCAAGTGATCCCAATCCTCAAGAATTTTATCCAAGAAGTCATGTTGCCCCATCACAACAACCCTTGTCTCCATCAAGGCCATATGAGAAAGAAGACGTCACGAACAACCTGTTTGAACTTACTAAGGAAGAAACCATGGAATACAAATAAGAATATAAAGCCTTAGAAAATTTAGCTCCAACTTCCCCATCTTTTATTATGCAACCCTTGATGCAAAGCTTGACTTCATCCAAAATTCAAATGACTCCATCAGTATGTCTAAATAAAACATGCACTCCTAGTCTTGCAAAGGACTTTGGTCATAATCTTAAATACCAATCCATCTCAAAACACTTGGACACAAAAACTTGGTACTCCTACCATTCTTGAACACCCCTTGCATCAAAATAAACCACTTACACTTCATGAATCCATGAAAATATCAACATACCGAGGACACCCATATTTATCCATCCCCACAAGTACTACAAGTGTGCCCAACATCACACAAGGTAGTATAGGCTAAGTGTATCAAATGGAACAACAAGGGAATATACCAATAACCTTATGTAAAGTCAACCCTTAAAAAAAATAGGGACATATTTATCCAACCACCCCATTGGTTCATCCACACCATTGGTTTCACAAAACACATCCATCCCATCCATCAACAACCCAAATCAAAACAACCCCTTGGTCACAAATCCCATCAACCAAGGTAATACCTTGGCCACATCCCTAACATTTGGAAATCCCCAAGATAGCGGTTAAGATAACCTTTTCAATTAATGGACTCAAGGTTCTAATTTGTCATTACCATCACAATACCTAATGGCACCATCATCATCTTTCCCCTCGATCCCCCACATCATGCAAAATAAAGGGGACCTCAAATTTACATTCCTCAATCTCAATCCACCATCTTGTAAGGAATGTTAAACCAAGGGAACCCCCAACCTCTCATCAACAACCTACAACCCACTCAAAACATTAACACCCAAAATCCATTGTAGATGTCCCAAAAACCAAATGATCCTACATTGCAAGAACATGCATTAGCTTTACAACAAGCACACCATGCTTATCAATAAGTCATCCAAAAAAAACAACATCAAGCAGCCCTAGCAACACAAAAACAATAACAAAAAAAATAAGAAACCTTAGTAGCATAAAAATAACAACAACAACAAGCAACCTTGTAGCACAACAACAACAACAACAACAAGCAGCCTTAGCAACACAAGAAGAAGAAGAAGAAGTAACCCTAGTAGCATAATAACAACAACAACAACAACAACAAGGACAACATCAAGTAGCCTTAGCATCCAAACAACAACAAGCACAACAACAACAATCCTTACTAGCTCAACAATATGCCCAACAACAAGGTTTATACTACAAACCTCAATAAAACATCGTCAAACAAAACATTTTAGGAACATATACGACTCCACCACAATCACCTTCACAATATCCTACACCACCATACATACCATGCAACACCCCATCATATCAAAATCCCATGTACAATCCATCTACCATCCCACAATACGCAACGTATGTTCCTCCACAAAAATCAAAAGATGATGTAGCATCGTAAATTAAGGCGTTAACACAAGAAATGCAGGATCTTCAGATGGGTAAGATGACGAATCCCCATACACAAAACCTATTCCCATATCTGTTTGATCGAAACATCACAATGGTACCATCCCCCTAGATTTTGAATTCCCCAAATTTGATAAATATAAAGGGAGAGGAATTCCTATGGACCATATCAAAGAATTTAATGTCATTTGCATGGAGATCTCCTACAATGAGTCCTATTTGATGTGCCTCTTTCCATGAATCTTGATAGGCCCAACCATCAACTAGTTTTCTCACTTGCCTCCAAGTATCAAAACTTTCCAAGAAATCATTGATAAATTCATAAATCACTTCTCCTTTAATCTTGACATGGGTGTAAGCCTAGAAGAGTTGTATACTCTCAAATAGAAAAAAGGAGAATATTTCACCAATTTCTTACAACACTGGAGACAAACAACTAGTAAGATAAAGTGGTTGATTCTCGATGAACAATAAGTGGGGGTCATCATAGTGAATTTAGATCTAGATTTATCCTTTTATCTTGAAAATATAGTGCATTACATCTTATGACGAGCTTGTCCCTAGATCCCTTAACATCGAGAGAGCTCTGATCTCATAGGGAAATACTCAAGCATACAAAGATAATCACCCATGAACCAACTCAACGACAAGCCTCGTGTCTGGGCTAAGAACAAGAACATAACCAATGATGGCATGATAGGTGCTAAGGTGGTCCTAAGTGATCCTAGGACAAACAAAAATCAAATAGCTAACATTCAACCAACTGTGCAACAAACAAAACCATCACAAAATAATCAGATCAATAACACTAAAACTCAACAGAGAGGAACTCTTAACAAGAACAACTATCCAAAGTGAAAATACACATAGTTGTCAGAACCTATTAAGACTATCATAAAGAATTTGGTAGAGTCAAACCTGATAACGCTTCCCAATTTTGAAAACTACCAAGAACCATAGGATAAACCACCTTGGTACAACAAAAATTATCTTTATGACTTTCATAAAATCAAGGGACATAAAACATTGAACTTCATGAGGCTCAAAAATATTATCCAAGATCTTATCAAGAATGGAAACATATCTATTGAGGTACCAACTAGGAATGAGGATCTTAAGATATATAAGAACTCTATGCTAGATCATAACAAAGGAAACAACACTAGAAAAGCTAAGGATTACACAAACATGCAACTTACATATTCCAATGTAGTCACTTCCTGTGACAGTGGCATCACTATCGTCACCATAAAAGGGCCTAGTACAGAGTGTGCAGTCACCACATGATGTGGAAAATTTACCATCCAAGGAGCTCCATCCCAACCTAGGGCACAACCTACTTTTCCAAAATCAAACCCTAGCAAGTACAATATCTTAGATCAGCTTAAGAAGACCCCCGCACAAATTTCTATCTTGGAGCTATTGAGGCTATCCCTTGCACATAGGGAAATCTTAGAGAAGGCTTTATCTTCATCATCTGTCCCTGAGGATATTGACACAAAATAGTTTCAAGCTATGGTAGGGCATATCACTAACCATCTTCTCACATTCTTGGAACAAGACCTACCATCACAACCATCTCATAATCATGCTTTACGCCTTGAGGTCATTATTGATAAGAATAAGGTTAAAAGAGTCTTACTAGATAGAGGTGTTGGTCTACATTTTCACCCTTCAATTTCTCAAGGAATTGGGTTATTCAGAAGATTCTATTGAGAAAGAAAAGAGTACCACCATTAGAGCATATGACGATCAAGAGCGGGTATCACAAGGAATCATCACACTATGCATCCAAGTGGGACCCATCATTGTAGAGACTATGTGTCAAGTGTTAAACCTTGATCTCCCCTACAAAATCCTACTTGGTTGACCTAGGATTCATGCCCTAAAAGTTGTAGCTTTGACCTATCATCAATGTGTAAAGTTTCATTTTGAGGGCAAAGAAGTTACCATCCATAGAGATCCTGAGCCTTTTTACTTCTGCAAGAACCTTGAGGCCAAGTTTTACAAGGTACCCTTGTTGAGAAATTATGTCTCAACTTCCAGCTTGAAGTCCTCATTTTCATGCCTTGGTGTTTTTGTGTTGTTTACAAAGTTCTAGCGAAGGCGGAGCCAGGATGGAACTTGGCATTGTTCTGTTTGCCTAAGCTCTGAGTCTCTAGTGGAGGCAGAACCGGGATGGAACTTGGCATTGTTCTATTTGCCTAAGTTCTGGGTTTCGATTCTCGTTCCTGCTCCGACTCCACTTCCTACCATTTGTTTCGCTTCACAGGTTCTGGTGGAGGCGGAACCAGTTTTGGAAGTTGGCAATGTCTATTTGCCAGGTTCCTGTTTCAGTTTCCATTTCAACTTCGAGCCCGACTCCTGCTTTTACGATTTGGTTCTTCTGGATGTTTGGATTCTACTCAGGGTTTTTTCCTCCACCTTGTCCTGGTTCTGGATTGTTGTTTCTTGCAGTTGGCGGAGGCAGAACTGGAACCGAATTGGTTCCTGATCTTGGACTTTTGGTAAAGTTCTATTTCTGTTCCTATTTCATCCCCGACTCCGACTCTGGTCTTTTGTGTTCCCGTCTTGTTTTGACCCCGGGTTGACTTTACCCAGTCATAACTGTTTCTGATGAGTTCCTCTTTGCCGTGGGCAGACGCAGAACCGAAATGGTTCTTGAACCTGAAATTTCAGTAGAGTCATGTTTTGACTCCAGTTCCGACTCCGACTCCGGCAGTGTGTATTTTCGATGGAGTCATGTTTCGACTCCTGTTTCGACTCCGACTCTGACAGTGCTATTTATGACTTGAAGTCTTGGTCGCGCCCGATGTCTATTTGACCGTTTTGGTTGCTCTGTTAGTTATGACTGCTGATGGGTCTTGGACACGTGGCACCTAGTTGAATAGTGATTGGATGGATACCAAGATAGTTATTGTGGTAGTTGCATTTGTCAACGAAGGGTGGCAAGCTCAACCGTTTTGAGTAATGGCTTTGAATGCAATGACGGCTTGTTGCAGGAGATCTGTCAGATCTGACCAGATGCGTGATTTGAGGATGGACTTCATTGCTCTTCTGAGTTAGTTACATTTGGATGAGAGATGTGTTATTTCTCATAAGTTAGACAAGTTGAGTTGAGTTGTGAAGTTGCAGAGCAAGTTGAAGTTGCGAGCGGAAGAACAAGAAGGACGTGAGTTCTTGAAGAGGGTTTTGAACTGTATGTTGTAAAAATATTGTAACAGTGGATCTGAATCTCTCTGGGTGATTGTGAGCTGAGCAAAGAAGTTTGGATATTGTATATAATCGATTCATTACTGTAATACAATTGATTTGACTTTGTGTGGTGGGTTTTTTGCATGAAAGGGTTTTCCCATGTAAATACTGTGTCATCTTTGTTTGCTTATCTTTTTGGTTTCTCATTGCCATGGTTGTATGCATCTCTATATGTTTTAGAAACTGTTAGTTTTTCATTTTTTGCTTCTCTCTCCTGTAGTAAAGGTGTTAAGGGAATGTATTCCGCACTGTTGGGTCATTAGATCCACATTCTTTTCCCTTCAAAGTGGTATCAGAGCTTGGCCAGTTCGTGTTATCCTTGTTAGGGAAAATTAGTTTTTGGCACTAATACTATTTTAGTGGGAGACTTGCATTGTTAAACTTGTTTCTGTTGTGAGATGGAGAGTACATCTGGTAGAATAGATATTGAGAAGTTTAATGGCAGCAACTCTGAGTTATGGAAACTCAAGATAGAAGACTTGCTTGTGGATAGAGACCTCTGGATTGCAGTGTCTGGAACTAAGCCACAAACTATGACCCAAGAAGCTTGGGATCTTGCTAATAGAAAATAAGAGGATTGATAAGACTTATTCTAGCCAATTATGTGCTCTTGAATGTTCATGAGGAGATGTCTACAACTGCTTTGTGGAAGAAGCTTGGTGATATTTACCAAGGAAAATCTCTGGTAAACAAGTTATTCCTGAGAAAGAAGTTGTACTCCTTGAAGATGGATGAAGGTGCATCTATTGCAGATCATCTGAACTCATTTAATATGAGTGTTACTCAGCTAGCATCTGTAGGTGTAAAAATTGAGGAGGAGGATCGTTGCATGCTCCTGTTGTGTTCATTACCTAACAGTTGGGATCATCTTGTGATGGCTATTGGAAGCACAACCACTGCTTTCAAGACTGATGATGTGGTTGCTTTGCTTCTGTTTGAAGAAATGTGAAAGAAATCTTTTGAGATGGCCAAAGATGCTCTTTCTATTTGAGGTAGAACAAAGGAGAAAGGCAAGAAGAAAGACAACAAGTCAAAATCCAAGTCTAAAGGGAGATCAAAGTCTCCTGGTAAAAAGTTCAAGGTAAAGTGCTGGAACTGTGGGAAACCTGGTCATATCAGGAAGGACTGCAAGGAGAAGAAGAAGAAGAATGCTTCTGACAACGAATCTTCTCAAAGTGATGCATATGCCTTCATTGCAGTAGCCTTGAAAACTCAGGCATCAGATGATGTTTGGTTAGTTGATTCAAGTGCCTCTTTTCACATGACATCCAATAGAGATTGGTTCTCAAAGTATGAGAAGTATGATGGTGGAAAGATATACTTGGCAAGTGATTCAACACTGGAGATTGTTGGTAGAGGAAGGGTCAAAATTCAGTTTCCTAATAGGAGAGTCAAAGGAATTGGTGGTGTTCTTCACATCCCAGGTTTGGCTCGAAATCTTCTTTTTGTTAGTAAGTTAAATGATGCTGGTGTAGAAGTTTCTTTTTCTAGTAAGGGATGTAAACTGGCTAGAGGTGCAATGGTGTTAGCTAAGGGTGTTCGTACTGGCACTCTGTACAAGCTAGATGCATGACCTATTCTTTGTAATAGTGCCTTTGTAAATTCATGTAATTCTGCACCTATAGAGAAAGATGAAGAATCTTCACTATCTGTAAATGCTTTGGAGGTAAAACTCCTAGCAGAGAAGACCATGTTATGGCATCATAGACTTGGTCACATTGGTGAGAAAGGTTTAAAAACCTTGAAGAACAAAAACCTTGTAGAAGGGCTTGATTATTGTAACCTTGAGTTCGATTTCTGTGAACATTGTATCTATGGAAAGCAACACCATGTTTCCTTTTCCTCTAGTCCTCACAAATCTTCTGGTATATTGGATTTTATTCATTCTGATGTGTTTGGTCTAGTTGATGTTCCTTCGTTATTGAAGTCTAGATATTATGTTTCTTTTATTGATGACTATTTGAGAAGGGCATTTGTATACTTTCTTAAAACTAAATCAGAAGTGTTCAGTCGGTTTAAAGAGTTCAAATCTTTGGTAGAAAATTAGACTAGAAGGAAAATAAAGTGTTTAAGGACAGACAATGGAGGTGAGTTTTGTTCTGCAGATTTTGAAAGGTACTGCACTAATCATGGAATTAAAAGGCATAAGACAACCCCCTACACTCCACAGCAAAATGGAGTTGCTAAAAGGTTGAATAGGACACTGATGGAAAAGGAAAGGAGTATGCTGAATGGTGCTGGTCTAGAGCAGAAGTTCTAGGCTGAGGCTGTTGCTACAACATGTTATTTGATAAATAGATATCCTTGTTTAGCTCTTGTTGACATGACACCTTTGGAAGCATGGTCAGGTAAGAAACCCTCATTAAGGCATGTTCGGGTCTTTGGCTGTGAGGCATATGTTCATGTGCCAAATGAAAAGAGATCAAAGTTGGATAATAAGGTTGTGAAACGTATTCTCATCAGCTATGGAGTTGGTGTGAAAGGATACAAGCTTTGGAACCCTGTTACTGAGAAGGTTTTGTATAGCAGAAGCATGATATTTCGTGAGCTGAAACATTTAGTAAGTGATCAACAGCTTGAGACAAATTAGAGTGATAAGAAGAAGGATGTAGTTGAGATTCCCCAAACTCTAGAAAGGGAAGAGCTGCATGGTGTACCTGAGATTGAGGAGAGCTCAAGCAACTCTGGAAGTTCTGATGATGAAGAACAACCTCAACCTCTAAGGAGATCTACATGAGAAAGAAGGCAACCAGAAAGGTATGGTTTCTCTATGTTAGATTCAAATTGTGCTTATGCCTTAATTACCAACACTGATGAGCCTAGGACTGTGAAAGAAGCAATCAGCATGGCTGATTCAAAGTCTTGGTTGGAAGCCATGAATGAGGAGATGGATTCCTTGAAAAAGAATGATACCTGGAAGTTGGTACCACTTCCTAAAGGGTGAAAGCCTGTTGGCTGCAAGTGGATATTCAAAAGGAAGACAGGCCTTGATGGTAGTGTGGAGAAGTATAAGGCACGACTGGTTGCAAAGGGTTTTTCCCAAGTTGAGGGAATTGATTATGGAGAGATCTTTTCCCCTGTAGCAAAGCTGACATCCATCAGATTTTTGTTGTCATTGGCAGCTATGTATGACTATGAAATTGAGCAGATGGATGTGAAGACAGCGTTTCTCCATGGTGAGTTGGAAGAAGAAATCTACATGTCCCAGTCTGAGCATTTTGTTGATAGAGGTAAACAAAATCTGGTTTGCAAATTAAATAAATCTCTCTATGGTCTAAAGCAATCTCCTAGAATGGGGTACTAGAAATTTGACACATTTGTGTTGTCAATTGGGTTTGTTAGATCGAAATCTGATCATTGCATCTATTATAAATGTGAGAATGATTGTGTGCTTGTTATTACTCTGTATGTGGATGACATGTTATTCATTGGTAATAGCAAGGCAATGATTTTTGATCTTAAAACTCAGTTGTCTGCTAAGTTCAAAATGAAAGATCTTGGAGTAGCAAGGTACATTCTTGGAATGGAGATAACCAGGGATAGAACAAGCAGAAAGCTTTGGCTCAGTCAGAGTAAGTATGTAAAAACCGTTCTAGAGAGGTTTAGCATGACTGATTGCAAGTAGCTGGTTGTTCCAATCATGCAAGGATTGAAACTATCTACTGAAGACTGTCCAAAGTCTACTACTGAGATGGAGGACATGACCAGTGTGCCTTATGCAAGTGCAGTAGGTAGTTTGATGTATGCTATGGTCTACACAAGACCAGACATTGCCCAAGCAGTGGGAGTTCTAAGCCGTTTCATGGCAAATCCAGGGAGATCACATTGGGATGCTGTAAAGAGAGTGTTCAGGTATTTGAAGGGTACTTCAGATTATGCTTTGTGTTACCATGGCAGTATGGTTGCATCATAGAGGACTCTTAGCATTTAGGGATATGTTGATTCTGATTGGGTAGGGGACATTGACAACAGAAGATCCACCAGTGGATACACTTTCATGCTTAATGGTGGAGCAATCAGTTGGATGAGCAAGCGACAAGCTGTAGTTGCTTTATCCATGACAGAGGCAGAGTACATGGTAGCAACTCATGCTTGCAAGGAGGTAGTGTGGTTGAGGCATTTGTGTTCAGACATTGGATTTAATGCTGAGCAGATTTCAATCTGCTGTGATAGCCAAAGTGCCATATGTTTGGCAAAGAATCCGACCTTTCATGCCAGGACCAAGCACATAGATGTGCAATATCACTTTGTGAGGGATATGGTTGAAGATGGCAAGGTCAGTATGGATAAGGTTGACACCTTAAAGAATGTTGCAGATGCCTTGACAAAGCCGGTTAGCACAGACAAGTTTAGATGGTGCACATAATCGATGGGCCTTGGGGCCTATGATAGACAGTAAGGTATGATGTTTTGAGGAAGCTGGAAGTGTTCACTAAGTGGGAGATTGTTGAGAAATTATGTCTCAACTTCCAATTTGAAGTCCTCATTTTCATGCCTTGGTGATTTTGTGTTGTTTACAAAGTTTTGGCAGAGGCGGAGCCAGGATGGAACTTGGCATTGTTCTATTTGCCTAAGTTCTGAGTCTCTGGCGGAGGCGGAACCAAGATGGAACTTGGCATTGTTTTGTTTGCCTAAGTTTCGGGTTTCGGTTCTCGTTCCTGCTCCGACTTCGCTTCCTACCGTCTGTTTCGCTTCGCAGGTTCTGGCGGAGGCGGAACCAGTTTTGGAAGTTGGCAATGTCCATTTGCCAGGTTCCTGTTTCAGTTCCTGTTCCGACTCCGAGCCCGACTCCTGCTTTTACGATCTGGTTCTTCTGGATGTTTGGATTCTACTCGGGGTGTTTTCCTCTGCCTTGTCCTGGTTCTGGATTGTTGTCTCTTGTAGTTGGTGGAGGCAGAACCGGAACCGGATTGGTTCCTAATCTTGGACTTTTGGTAAAGTCCTATTTCTGTTCCTGTTCCGTCCCCGACTCCGACTCTGGTCTTTTGTGTTCCCGTCTTGGTTTGACCCCGGGTTGACTTTACCCAGTCAGAACTATTTCTGATGAGTTCCTCTTTGCCATGGGTAGACGCGAAACCGAAATGGTTCCTGAACCTAAAATTTTGGTGGAGTCATGTTTTGACTCTAGTTTCGACTCCAACTCCGGCAGTGTGTATTTTGGGTGGAGTCATGTTTCGACTCCTGTTCCGACTTTGACTCTGGCAGTGCTATTTATGACTTGAAGTCTTGGTTGCGCCCGATATCTATTTGACTATTTTGGTTGCTTTATTAGCTGTGATTGCTGATGGGTCTTGGACACGTGGCAGCTGGTTGAATAGTGATTGGATGGATACCAAGATAGTTATTGTGGCAGTTGCATTTGTCAATGAAGGGTGGCAAGCTCAACCGTTCTGAGTAATGGCTTTGAATGCAATGACGGCTTGTTGCAGGAGATCTGTCAGATCCGATCAGATGCATGATTTGAGGATGGACTTCATTGCTCTTCTGAGTCGATTACATTTGGATGAGAGATGTGTTATTTCTCATAAGTTAGACAAGTTGAGTTGAGTCGTGAAGTTGCAGAGCAAGTTGAAGTTGCGAGCTGAAGAACAAGAAGGATGTGATTTCTTGAAGAGGGTTTTGAACTGTATGTTGTGAAAACATTGTAATAGTGGATCTGAATCTCTCTGGGTGATTGTGAGCTGAGCAAAGAAGTCTGGATATTGTATGTAATCAATTCATTACTATAATACAATTGATTTGACTTTGTGTGGTGGGTTTTTTGCCTGAAAGGGTTTTCCCACGTAAATACTGTGTCATCTTTGTTTGCTTATCTTTCTGGTTTCTCATTGCCATGGTTGTATGCATCTCTATATGTTTTAGAAACTGTTAGTTTTTTTTTTTTTGCTTCTCTCTCCTATAGTAAAGGTGTTAAGGGAATGTATTCCGCACTGTTGGGTCATTAGATCCGCATTCTTTTCCCTTCAACCCTAAATACCCAAGAATGATGAAGGGTCTACACCATCCTCCTCATTTTTTGACCCATCATCCCTTGTGTGTACATCAGAAACAACACCCATTGTGCAGAACATTGCTAACATGAAAGCAATGATACATGATGATGGTTGTGGAAACTATAAACTAATGAAGGATACCTTTGTGTTGGGGGATCTACTTCCTTCTCCAAAATCTCATGGGAAACCCAAACCTATAAAATAAGTGGCCAAAATAATCAAGATGGTAGCTACTACCTTCACCAAATGGGGGATTTGAATAGAGAAGATATCAATGAGGAGGATTTCTCTAAATTTCTCTATCAAGATGAATGATTCATCCCTATTCTTACCATAGAAGATGATAATAAAGGCTTGTAGCTAATGAAGGGGTGGGGGTATAACAAGAATGAGAAACTGGGACAAAATGATAATGGTTTTCTAGAACCCATCGTTCCTGAGAAACGTCCAAAGAATCTTAGCCTAGGTTGTACTACTAGCAAGGTTACCCTTCTTGGAAAAGGTACTTCCACTAAACAAGCTGAGGCTTCCTCTTAGTTACCAACATCACATGATACTACCCTAGATGACTTCCCCCTCGATGTTGCTGACCTATTTGATAATAACTCTTTGTTCATGATATCCACGACATCTTTCACCCCAAATAACCAATCCAGTGAAATAAGCCTAGTTTACCCCAAACTCATTGACTTGAAGCAACGAGGACCACCGATTCTAGATTTTTCCAAAACAATGAAGCGATCTCAAAATTCATGGGGCTCCATGACAACTTACCATGGGTAGATCATAAAGCTAGCTTTTATATAGATCTAGACACAAGGGTGTACTACAGGGAGACTATTGAATCCTTCAGTCACAAAATAAAAAATATACAAATAACATGAAGATCTTTGAGTGAAAACCATAATGTGGCACTTTCTGATCCTCAAATAGTAAAAATAAAGGACACATCCGTGGGTGAAAACCTATTTGAGGCACCCAAAGATGAAGGATTCAATATCCCCCTTAGTGCAATGCATCCAAAAAAGTCAACAATACAAGTAGAAAAGGCCACTCCAGTCAATGTGGGAATGGAAGAAGCACCCAAAATCATTTTCAAAGTCGAATCCTTGTTAGATGAAGAACAAAAAAACATAGCAACATTACTGAAAGAGAGAAGAGGTAAATTTGCATGATCATACATAGATATGCCAAGGATCTATCTTGAATTAGTTTTGCATCACTTAGCAGTTTATCCTAAAGCCAAACTAGTGAAGCTTAAACTAAGAAAGATGCACCCTCAAATAACACTCTTGGTGAAACTTGAGTTCAAAAATCTTCTTGATGTTGGATTTATCCAACCTATAGATTATCCTGAGTGGGTTTCAAACCTACTACCAATCTCCAAACCCACTGGGGGCATCAAAATATGCACGGATTTCAGAGACTTGAAAAAAGAATGTCTGAAGGATGATTTCCCTCTTCCTAACATCAAACTCATTGTTAATTTAACAACTGGGCATGCAATGGTATCACTCAAGGATGATTTTTTAGGCTATAATCAAATCATGACCGCCGAGGAGGATCAACACAAAACTTCATTCACTTGTCCATGGGGAACATAATGTTGGAACATGATGCCATTTGGGCTAAAGAATTCAAGAGAAACCTATCAAAGATAAATGACCCTCATCTTTTATGACATGATCCATAAAATAGTTGAAGAATATGTGGATGATATTTTGGAAAAATAAAAGAAAAGGAGTGAGCACATAGAATTCTTAGGACCCATCTTTGACAGACTTGAAGAGTATAAGGTACGAGTAAACCCAAAAAAGTGTGTCTTTTGGGTTACATCAGAGAAGCTTCTTGGATACATCATATCACAACGAGGGATAGAAAATGATCTAGCAAAATTTAAAGCCATTCTAGACATGGAACCACTACAATCATTAAAACAACTAAGAGGGTTACAAGGAAGGTTGCAATCCATCATAAGATTCATAGTGCAATTATTAGATAAAATCCACCCTTTCTTGCATCTTGTTCATAAAGGAATAACTTACAAGTGAGATGAGAAGTGCGATAAATATTTATAGCATATCAAGGACTACCTATTGACACCTCTAGTGCTCATGCCACAAATACCAAATAAACCATTGATCCTATATACCTCAACAACATCAGCAACACTAGGTGCTCTTCTAACACAACATGATGAAGATGGAAAGGAAAGAGCTATATATTACATCAAAAAGACCTTGGTGGGCTATGAAATGAACTATTCATCCATTGAGAAAGTACGCTTAGCAATGGTTTTTGATTCAAAAAATTTCAGACATTACATGATGTCACATCAAATCAAGCTTATTACAAAGATTGACCCATTGAAATACATGTTATCCGAAGCAACTCTTACTAGGCGAATGGCCAAATGGGTAATGATATTGACTGAGTTTGACATAGAGTACGTAGAGTGCAAGACAATCAAAGGATAAGTGATCATAGACCAACTTGAAAAATCACCTATCTATGCAGAGAACCCATCAATATCTGAATTCTTTGATGAATCAGTCTTCCTTGTCAATATAACCAATAAGTGGAAAATGTACTTTGATGGATCATTTACCCAACATGGATCTAGGGTAGGTATTATTTTTGTCACCCCTTAAGGAATTGCATCCAAAATTAATATAGGCTATCATTCCCATGTACTAACAACATTGTTGAGTATGAAGCCCTGATCACAGGTCTAAGGATAACAATTCAATGACAGATACAAGAATTAAAGGTCTATGGGGACTCATAATTGGTTAGCAACCAAGTCAATGATGACTACCAAACTAAGGATGAAAATATTACTCCTTACAAGAATATGGTAGAGAATCTCAAGGACCTTTTCATTGACATAAATTTTGAGAAAATTCCTCGCATAAATAACCAAGCAACAAATGCTATGGCAATAATTGGATCATTGTTAGACATGCCACACAACGTCCTTCAATGCGAGTTCTTAGTAGAACAACTTCTCGTACCAACTTTAAAAATACTTGAATGTGAGTTTGAGTGAGTCATTGTTGGTCCTGGTTCCTCGTAGTATCATGATATATTCACCTACCTCAATAAAGGAACCCTCCCATTCGATATCACCTCCAACCTTAAAAGGAACTTTGTTAAAAAGGCATCCCAATTCACAATCTTAGGTGATACCTTATACCACTGAAGCATCAAAGGGACATTACTACAATGTCTTAACTAAGAGGAATCCTTGATTGCTTTAATAGAAGTACACTATGGCATATGCGGTTCCCATTCTATTGGTATGAATTTAGCTAAGAAACTATTGAGGACAAGGTACTACTGGCCAACCATGGAAAGAGAAGCCCATCAATATGTGCAAAAGTGTGTCTAGTGTCAACAACATTTATAGATATACAAAAAGTTCGAACTTCACTTCTATTTTAGGCTATCCACCTTTTTAGGAATAACAACTTTCTTGGAAACTCAGATCAATTTGATCTTGAGTTCTTACATTAGACGTTCAATTTAACTAAAAATAGAAGATAGAAGAAAAGAAAAAAAGTCATGCGCCCCCAAGACTATCAGTGCTATATGCATGCAACATGCAAGGAAGATAAAAAATCATGCATGCAAGGATTCACGCATGTGAAGCTGGATCTGCCATGAACTCATCGTAACTGGTGAAGACTTGCTGTAAAGTATCCATCTCTGGCCCATCAATCCAATCATCTTCAAATTTTATCCAATCCAACTAAGTTGCAGCAAACTCCCTCATACTTTTCACCTTTGCCAATTCTCTTCCAGCAGCTTTTATCTCTTCTTTGACCTCTACTAACCGATCTAACATCAACTCTTTTCCATCATCTTCTTTTTGCATAAGTCCATTGAATCTTTCATCCCACTTTTCCTTTATTTGATTCAAAGGCATGCCCTCTTTTGTAAATGCATTTACATCTACAATAATGGCAATAACTGCTTCTAACTCTTCCAATTGCTTAGTCAAATTATTAACAGTCTCTTGAATTTCATTCTTATGCTCACACAAAAAGTCAATCCTAAACCGGAGTATACAAGAAGTTTTCTCCACATAATCCTTGTTGTCTTCCTCAAGTATGGATTTTTCCAGAAGAGTTGTTAGAGGCAATGCACTTACCTTTTCTAACTTCTGACTATATTCCCTATACTCTTCTTCTTGTTTTTCTGATGCCTCAATGTACTGATGCATCTCTTTTGTCAACCCTTCAGTATCCTTGTAGGCTTCAAATCCCTTCACTAAAACCTCTCCTACATCTTGATTCAATTTGTCTATCCACCTGTCTACCATCTCCGCCTTTCCTCTAACTTGGACCAAATCATCTACCTCCTTTTTGCTTAACAAAACAAGAGTTTCAATGGCTGCTACCTGTTGTGACCTTGGAGAGGAGACCCTCTTCAAGAATGAATGCAACTGATCTAATTGAGCTTTAAGATCATCCTTCTTTTTCTTGTCCTTGATAAATATTGATTTGGTCGTTGAAGCCACCACATCAATCAAATTCATTTGCTGATTTCTAGTGGTCTTCCCAAATTGACCATACTCAATTGATAATCTGTTAACTAAATATCCCCTACCTCCTTTTCAGTCATAGGCATAGCACATTCAACGACAATTTCCCCTTTGTTTGTGATTGGGGTAGAATGTAGAATTTTAGCCTTCTTCTTAGGCCTTTCTTGCTCAATCCCCTACATCATATCCTCCCAATTGAGAGGTTGTGGAGGTGTTCTTTCCCTTTTCTGCAAGTCCAATTTCAGCCAAGTAGGAGCACTTGGAGTAGTAGTCATCATAGAAGAGGAAGCAACAACTGTAGAAGGTGGTTGCATACTCACTTGAGATTGGGATTCAACCCTTGCTTTCTCTTGTTGTTCTTGTAGTATATGCACTTGCACAAGTCTTTCAACCTGTTCTGTATCCTTCTGTTCCTGTATTTTCTTATCTTCTTCTTCTTTAATCAACCTCTCTTCCTCCAACTGATTTCTCTCTACTCTTTCCTTTTCCAACCTTTCCTTTTCTAATTCTTCCTTCTCTATTCTTTCTCTTTCTAATTCTTCCTTTTCTAAAGCTTCCCTTTCTAGAGCCTCCCTTTCCAATTTCTCTTTTTCTAAGGCTTCTAGCTTTTCCCTTTCTAACCTTTCTGCCTCCAAAGTCTTAAGTTTTTCAGCTTCTGCTTCTTCTTCCTGTTGTTTCCTAATCAGCTCTTCAGCCTCTTTTTCCTTCCTTATCTTTTCCGCCCCTTCCTCTTTTTGTTGAGCTTCCTCTGCAAGTTTCAACCTAGCAACAAGGATTTCCTTTTCCCTCTAGTTTCTTGCTTTCTCCTCCTCAAGATCATGGATCTTTTGTATCAACTCTAACTTGTCATTTTCTACTTTAACTTTAAGCTCATGTTCTCGTTGCCTCCTTTACTTCTCTACTTGATCATCTACTGCCTTAATTTCAACTTGTTTTGACTGTAATTGTTGCTAGTGAAGTAGAGAATCAGCTTGTACCTTTGCATCCATTTCTTTTTGTGTCTCCGCTACAGCCCTTGCGTCAGACTTCCTTTTTTCCTCTTCAAACATTTTCCATTGCTCTTCTTGTGTTAGAATCTGCTCAATAGTCTCCTCTAAAGCCATGTTTTCTTGCAAATCCTTTTCTAACAGAGTTTCACCTGAATCTGTCTCAACTTCTAAACTTCTTCGTCCACTTCTTTTCCCTTAGTAGCTTCAACCATGGTATGAAGAGCTCCTTCTTGAACCTCTTTACTCTTCTTTCTTGTAAGTGGGGCTTGGGTGGAAGATTCACCTAATGTAGGTGTTGAAACAACAGATCCCACTGGAACATCTCCTTCTTGTGTTTCCTCTCCATCATCTACCACCTCAAGTTCTATTTCTTCAATGTCTGGAGGAAGGAATTCTAATGGCTCTTTGGGAGGTGTCTTTCTCTTAACTCTCTTGTATCTTTTACCCTTTTTAAAAATTGGTCCTTGAGAATCTTAAGTTCTCAGCACTAACCATTGCACACTTCTATCCAACACTATCCTTCCAATCTTCTTAATATCAATTGTTTCTTCAGCATCCCAATCAATTGGATCCAGGTTCTTGGTGCCAATATTCGACGCTTCATAGGATGGATCCAACACCATTCCATCATCCACCAAGGTGTCAGGAATGTTTTCTTTAATACCTAGCTCTGCCATGAGTGCAACCGACAATCTTTCATAGTTCTTCTTTCTCAAATCATACTCATCCTGCCTATCACTCCAAAAGTCTTCTAACAAATTGAAATGTCTAGTGAACGCTGAAGGTAATAAAGCATACATCTTCTTCTTTGGATCAAAATACTTCCAAGTTGTATACAATCCCAATTTCAATTGTATCAACTCATTACAAACCACCTTTGCTCCCTTTAAGTGTTGACAACTATATTCAGCCAATTTCATGGGAAATTTATGACACCCAGTTTTATGCTTGATCCCAAACATAACATTAACTCCAATAGCTTGATACACAAAATCCATTAGCACTATTCTGTTACTGCAGCACCTTGGAAGCAAGTGTGGATGGCCTTCAAAACCATATAACCCGAAGTATGTAAATTTTGGGTATTGAATATACCAACATCCCCATTCAACAATGAAAGCCTTAGCTTCTTGGCTCAACCGGTATCCTACATCTCCATTCAATTGGTTGATGATCACATATAAAAATGCATCATTGACTCTTCTAAAATGAGTCTCAGCAATCTGAAGAGACAACTGATCATAGTGTTCCCATACCTTCTTTTGTCCATCCAAGATTCCCATTACACCCACTCTATTTAAACCTGGAAAAACACCCACTCTTGTTGCTGAATAAACAATGTAAGAGGTCATAAAGAAACACTTGGTTTCTCTAATCCTTGTTAACTGATCATGTATGGCATCAAAGACAATCATTGACCAATCAAATTGTTGTTCACCTTTCAAGATGGTATGAATAAATGGAAACATCCACTCCTTGAAGTAAAATGCGTCCCTCTTCCCAGACACCCTAGACAACATCACGATCAACCTTGATATTTCTTCATAGAAATCTGCCCTCTTTCGCTGGTTTGCAAGCTTGGATAGAGATTTCTTTTCTGTCGTCAACCACTTCTTGTTCAAGTGAGATTTATTTGATTGCTTGTACTTACTATATTTTTCCAAGGCCTCTACCTCATTCAATTGCACTAAGTTCTTTGGATCTGGAATATTAAATATACTTTGAAATGCTTGAGGAGTTAGATTAATAATCACATTGTCTTGTGAATCCATGCATAGTCTTGTAGTAGGATTGAAAGCACTGGCTACTACCATGATTAACTCTGGGCACTGGACAGATATAGGAAATAAAGTGATATGAGCTAACCCAGAGCTGACAATTCTTTCCGTAGTCAATGTAATATCCTTTTCAATTGTATTGACCTAAATTATTATAAGTGATAGCTGACCAATCTGATTCCACCTTTCTCATCTTCACAACCAAACTCCTGTGATTATACCTTAATGTATAAGGCAGTTGTTCTAGCTTTAACTTCTTTGGTTTTGATGCTACCTTTGATGTTTCTGTAGGCTGGTTTCTCAGAGCAGCTTCCCCTGATGTTCCTGACATCTTTCAGCTTTCCTGCAAGCAAAACCTCTAATTACATCTTTAGATATCAACACCAAAGATACTTTAAAACCATACCTTTCATATATGCACCGGAGGTAGAACCAGGCAGAAACACAACTTAAAACAATCTCTCTTTACAACACTGCCAGACTCGAAACAAAAACCGATATAGAAATTTCACTAACACTGAACGGGCTCGGAATTAGAATCGGGGAGGTTATCGGAACCGGGATCGGAATGAAAAATGGATTTGGTTTTCTTCAAATTTTCATTCTTTCATATTGTATTTCCATTCCGCCTCCACTTTTGATTTGGTCATCATTATTTTGAAGGAAGATTTTCTCATTATGCACGGAGCTGGACGCAGGATGAAACATGGAATCGATACCTTTTGCAAAATTGAATTCTCAAGTTCAAGATCGATTCTGATCCTGTCTCCGCCTAGGTTGACCATGATGTCATCAATTTTTTTTATCAGTTTAACTTATAACTCCATGACTAAAACCAAGGTCGTATTAGATGAAAAGAAATGCTTTAAAACACTTTACTCATATGATCATGGGAAACGACTAAATCCTAAGATATCATATTTTAATCATTTTAAAAGTGATTACAAAGACCAACGAAACCCTAATCTAATAAACACGATAAAAACTAGGGCACGAATTTTAAACCTTTCCATTTACCAGAATGCAAAACGCGATGAAACCCTAAGTAAAAACGATGAATCAATTTACCCTAACTCACTGTAAATATCTAATCTACCTCACTGTAAACTTGTAATCTAACAAAACACTATTGAAAACCTAAAATTAATCTAACTCACTGCAAATCCAAAACAACACGACACAATCACGACTAAAGCATGAAAGAGACCATGCCCTAAAATAGAAAGAACTAAAAATAAAAGCAAAAAAAAATGAGGAAACAACCAGACAAACAAAATAAAACAAGACCCAAACAAACAAGCACGCCAAGAAACATAAAAATCACTTGAAAACAACATGATTCAGAGTACGGGCAAACGTATATACAAAACATGCAACAGTAAATAAAATGAAGAACAATAATAAGAAAACCTACCTCGACTACACAAGAACACAACTAACCTTCTGAACTGATCCGTTCACAGCAATCTTCTCCTCCTTCAATATTTTCGCTCAAACGAACTCTGTCGCTGCTCTTTCGTGTTCTTCAATCTCTTAATAATGATAATAATGACTCGTTTAACCCTTATATGAAGATAAAAATGAAGATTTCTACCTGCACAACCAACTGTCATTAATACATTAACACACAATTAAGGCAGAGTCGGAACTAAAAGTGAACCAACACTTCACAACAGTGCGACTTCAATCAAAAAGTCAACGATCCAAAAACGGCGGGGGTGAAACTAAAATAGAAATTGATTCGAAACTTTTGAGAAATTTCTAAACTTCGTTCCAATTCCGGTTCTGAGTCCACCAACTAAACATGAAACAAAACCAAACACAAAAAGCAAAATGACAAACTGACATAACAAAACTAAACAAAAAGACAAAGACCAAAACCAAAAGTCAAAATAGTAGAGGCAGGGGCGGAGTTGATCATGATTTTGCAATTTTTGGTAAAGACTAAGTTAACCCCCACTCCGGCTCCGGGTCCACTAAAGACAAAACAAAAGACATAAAGAAAAGACTATCGGGATGGAAACCAAAACAAGTTTCAAAAGAACTTTCAGAACCCGATTCAGTTCCGGTTCCGATTCCGACAAAGAAACCAAAGAAAAACAAAGTATTAGCAAAACTAGACTCTAAACTTTGTTTCCAAAAATAACTAAGTACAAAAATAACAAAGGGGGACCCCTTTTGACCAAGGAAAAAGATGGGGTGGTTATGCAAGGCATAACAAATAGCGATTCGGGTGGGAAAATGGTTTACCCATTTTCAAGATACCCAAAGAAAATTTCAGTCACCCAAAAAAACTGCGGGCTTATAAACACTTTAACTTGAATAAGATCAGATATATGTAGGATAAGTTCGAGTTTGAATCTCAGATGTTATGTGCTCATGATTTATTTCTAAATCTGAGTGTGTACTTATATTGTGCATCATTCTTTGTAGATACTTTTTCTATTTGTGAACAACTATACCTAAGATTCAAGCTACATAGGTTGAGTCCTTTAATTATCGTGCAGTAAAATCCTGGGTATTGCTCCACTGCTAGACAGGCATCCATAGCCCTGACAGAGATACCTCTAGTTCTCTCAAAGCATTGCTCTACTTCTAGCCAGACATCCATAGCCCCGATAGAGATCTTGATTATCCACTTGATATTTGAGCTTGCTTCTTTCTTTTCTTTTACTTCACTTGTGGAAATTATTTTATGCATCTTTCTCAAATACTCAAATTCAATGAATCTAAAATGTGGGTTGAAAACTACAATGGATTTCGTAATAGTCTTGGAATCAGATTTTTTCACTTGAATCAAAGGAAGAGTCATTCTAAAACAAATAGGTAATTACTTATGCATATGTTTTTCTAATTTGGTGACAGATCTTTGATCACAATTCATGAGATATTCACATTTATATCTTCTATCCTTAATAACTTTTCCAAGCCAAATTAGAATGATCATAAAACATAAGTTTTAGAATGAAATCCTTTTCAATGACTATGATGAGAATACCTAAATCAATTTCTCTCCTAGTACCAGTAGTATACTTTGAATAACAACACCCTAACTTGAGATGAGCAAAATAAAGATCCCCAGCGAAACAAAACTCATCAAAATAAACAAAAAAAACAAAACAAAGAAACCAAGCAAAACAAAACAAAAACAATAAGAAAAACCTAACTAGATAGAGACTTAATTACATATAATACAATATAGTACATTCTTTTCCAGAACACTAGACCTTCTATGCACCAAAATAGTGCTTGAGAAACTGACCATTAATTGGTAATGGAACAGGTTCTCTTGTTAAAGTACTTAAATGAAAAGAATTCTCACCTAATATTTCAGCTACTTGATAGGGACCTAACCAAAGTCTACCAAACTTCTGATGATCTCCCTTCTTTTCTCTAGCTTTATCCCATAATAACACCAAATATGATATTCTAAAGTCTTTTATCTTGGCTCTTTTGTCAAACCAGCATTTGAAAATAGCCTGATGTTTAGATAATTGTTGTAGAGCAACATCTCTTTGTTCTTCCATATTTAACAAATTAAGCAGTCTAACCTCAATCCTATCATCCTTGTTATAAAACGCCTGCATAAAATTTAAAACAGGTATTTGTAAATGAGTGGGAAAGATTGGATCTTGGCCATAAACTAACCTAAAAGGTGAATTCCCTAGGGCTGCTTTGATTCTGGTTCGATCCGCCCATAAGGAAAATCTCAACTGGGTGTGCCAATCCCTAGGGTTTTTTTCTAACAACTTTCTTATAACTTCCAACAATTTCTTATTTTTGGGCTCAACCATTCCATTCCCCCAAGGGTAATAATTGGAAGAATATTTTAACACAATCTTATGCTCATAGGCCCATGAAATAAACTCAGCAGAAGAAAAAGGAGGGCCATTATCACATACCAGAGCAAATGGAACTCCAAACCTGGTTGTGATGTTCTCTATTAGAAACTTGATGACCACCTCTGTGGTACTATTCTTGCAAGGTTGTGCCTCCATCCAGCGTGTGCAATAATCCGTTGTAGTCAAGATGAATTTATGCCCTGTAGAAGAATTTGGATTAATCACACCTACAAAATCAAGTGCCCATTGAGCAAATGGCCTTACCTCATATACTGGCTGTAGGGGCATTGCAAGATTTCTTTCTCTAGGTGCAGAGGTTTGACATACATGACATGTCCTACAGTTTTGATGTGCATCTCTAAATACATAAGGAAAATAATAGCCTGACGTTAAAATCTGATGTGCCAAAGCATCAGCTGATCCACGTCCCGTTCCATGTCTTCCATGAAATTCACTTATGGCATGCTTGGCTTCTTGCTGATCTAAACATCGTAGATATATTCCTTGAAAATTCTTCCTATAGAGTGATCCCCCTTTAAGCATATAATGAGAGCTCTTTATCCTCAATGCTCTCCTTTGAGTAGCATTCATTCCTTCTAGACATTTGTTATTGAGGAGGAAGAAAACTAAATCTGTATACCAGGGATCTTTCGTGAATGATTGAACCGTGTATTGTTGACAAGTAATATTTTTGTCTACTTCTGCCATCGCCTTTGACAAACCTTGGCCTCAAACGAGCTTCATTGGGTGTATCTCTAGGTCAAATTCTTGTAAGATGGCCATCCATTTCCCTCTTATTTCCCCTAATTCACTTTGCATTAGGAGGGACTTCACAGCTGGATCTAGGACTATTTCCATAACCCGACTTCTAATTATGTAATGCCTAAACTTCTTTACTGCTCTAACCAATGCAAAAACTTGTTTTTCCAAGGATGAATATCTTACTTCTGCATTTTTAATTGGAGAGCTCATAAAAGCAATAGGTCTCTCCTCATTCTCTTCTCTTGTCTGTGTTAAAATTATTGTACATGAATGTTCAGAAGCAAAAGAATAAATGTAGAAGGGTTTTAGATAATCTGGACTTGTCAAAATAGGTGCCTCAGATATTGATTGTTTAATCTACATGAAAGCAGATTTAGCCTCTTCACTCCATTCAATCTTCACATCCTTCTTCATCATTTCATTAAGTGGTTTGACAATCTCAACAAATCCTGTTATAAATTTCCTGACAAAATTGATCCTTCCAAAGAAAGACCTCATCTCCTTCTTACTTCCTGGTCTTGTCAACTTTAAAACGGCTTCCACTCGGTTAGGATCTATAGAAATCCCCTCCTCTGATATGATATGTCCTAAAAGCTTCCCTTCAGAATATCCAAATACACATTTCTTTGGGTTGAGAGAAACACCATAACTGATACATTTCTTAAGTACCTTTTCGAGATCAGCAACATGATCTTCTCTATTCTTAGAGAAGATGGTCAGATCATCAACGTAGATGATTATACATTTCCCTATTAGATCCTTAAAAGCTACATCCATCGCTCTTTAAAAAGTAGCACCAGCATTGATTAAACCAAAAGGCATCCTTCTGTAGGAAAATGTGCCCCACTTTGTAGTGAAAGCAGTCTTCATCCTATCCTCATGACTTACAAGGACCTGATTGTATCCTGAATACCCATCCAAGAAAGACATCATCTAAGATCCATTGACCTTTTGTAATACTTCATCAAGGGAAGGTAATGGATATTTGTCCTTCTTAGAGGATTTGTTTAAATTCTTGAAGTCTACACATAACCTTATTTCACCATTCTTTTTCCTTACAGGAACTAGATTAGCCACCCAAGTAGAGTGTCTAACTGGAAAAATTATTCTTGCAGCCAAAAGCTTCTATACTTCTCTCTAGATCAGAGGCTCGATTAATGCATTGACTGGGCATTGCTTTTGGCGAAACGGCTTAGCTTCTGGCTTGAGAGGGATTGTATGTGTGATCACAAATGTATCAAAAGTTTTCAAGTCATCATAGCTCCAAGCTATTGCTTCAATATTCTGCTTCAAGACCTTGATTATCTCATCCTTTATTTCATGAGGATAGGTCTTCCCTATAAGAACATTCCTTTCTGGACCTGAGTGAGTCAAATTAACTTGTTCATACTTACCTCCCTCACTCTTTGTAGACATTCTTTGATAAGCTTGTGGATCTGAATCAAATATCTTTTCTAATGCTATAATCCCTTTGGGGATGTTATTGCTCTCTAAATCCAAGATCTCTTCCAGATTGTCACTTTCTGGATTCCAATCTCCTTGATCTCTGTCATAATCATCAATTATCTGCCCCTCAAAAACATTAGAATTTTCCAAAAAGGCCAATATATGTTGATCATCATTAAATACCTGAAAATGTCTGATATTATCAGGGATTGCTGGGACTGAAATCAATTCTACTGAAAACCTCCTCAAATTTGAGTCTTGCATAGGCTCTAATGTACTAGTAGCAATGACAAGAGCATCTGCTATTTGATTTGCTTCTCTTGGAATAAGAGTAATTCCAAAGGCATCAAAATCTTCTATTAAACTCCAAATCCTATTCCTATATGCAGCCAATCTTTTGTTATGGCATGTGTATTGGCTACGTACATGTTTCACAATTACCTCATAATCTCCCATCACTGTAAGAGAAGTTACCTTCTTCTTATGAGAAAACATGAGCCCTCTTGCAAGTGCCTCATATTTAGCCACATTGTTAGTGCAACCAAACTACAATCTATAAGAAGAAAAATAAGTTTTTGCTTTCGGATTGGTTAGTTCAATCCCTGCTCCACTTCTTGCTTTAGATTTAGAACCATCAAATTTAAGAGTCCATAACTGGTCTTTAGTTGGGAGTTCTTTCTTCTTAGAAGCAACAGGGAAGGACTCACCTGAGATATGTGGTGGCTCAGACTTTTGCTATTTGTCAAAATTTGTGTTGGGGAGAGGCTCAGTTAAAGATTTTCCTAGATCTTCAACTTGCTCAACAACTACTTCCTGAATGGTTTCTTGGGTTGATTTACTATCAAATTTATCTTTCATCAACTCTTTTGGCATTGGTAAAGCATCCAGAGCAGGCGCATTGAAAAGGCACTGTGCTACCTTAATCTCTTCTTGAATTTCAGAACATAAAAATGGAGTCTATTCTACCGATGTGGAATCTCCCTTCTGAGTAAGGTTAACCTGAGTAAGAATAGTAGCATCCTTAACTTGGAAAGAGAACTCATTGATGGGAGTCTCAGATTCCTCATGGCCTTTTTGTTGTGGCTGATCTATATGACCTAGAATATCTAGGCATGACTAACATGTCAACTCCGAATGGTTGTGATAATGAATCCTACACCAGTTAGGAAGTAATAAACTACTCAAGTCAGTTTCTTCTCCTAAAACAAGCCTATCTTGTTGCAATTTCCTTATTAAAACCTGTTGGTTGATTCAGATCATGGGATCACTATGCTCTAAAGGCGAAGTATCTTGAGGACTAATTACAGACAATGTAAGAACTTCCTCTTGTTTGTAAACACCTATCTCAGTTTCAAAGAATGCTACCTCATTTGCAGCATCATATTCTGTGATCATATGTTTGAGCCTAGGTTCACTCTCAATTCTTATCTATGTGGCAACTCCTTTCCATGGTAACCACATATGTGAGAAATCCAAGGATAGATATCCCCCTATGCTTTTCATTAGTTCTCGACTTAGGAGCATACCATAAGTTTCTGGGATATCTACTACTTGGATATCTATATAGGTTTGGATCTTTGGATCTGATCCAACCTGAACATGCATGTTCTTTAATTCACCCACAACATTAACTTATGTCTTATCCAACTGAATCACCTTTTTATTGGTTGGGATAAGACTCAATCCTAACTTCTTACAAATTGAAAAAGGCATGACATTCCCTGATGCTCCAGAATCTAATAAGCAATTGTGTAGGTTCTTTCCAAAGATTCTCAAACTTAAAAGGAAAGGTGGGGTACTGGTCTTACCTTTATACATAGCTGCATTTGTCTCCTTTGCGAGAGTCACTTTAGCTTTCCCTTTTAGGTGATCTGCCTCTTCCAAAGCCTTTAATACCACCTCTCGTTGAGTTGGGCACCACTTCATGATATCAAAGAAAGACAGTGATGTCTTCCGCCTTTGTAATTTTGCAACAAAGTCAAACTCAGAATCATTCCTAACTTGATACTTTGGAAAAGAAGGTTGATTACCTCTATTCTGAAAATCAGAAGGTCCCTTTGGTGGAGGTGGGTTGTTATCTACATTCTGATTCAGTGGAACCATATTATACGGGGGTGCAGATGTAGTGAATGGCCCTTTATTCTGATTTCTTAGAAAGTGACCACCCTTAGATTAGAAATCTTGAGCACCATATACATCTTCTTCTGGCTCATTATCCCCTTGCATAGGGAATTGATATTTTTCTTCAATGGTTTCGTAAGTCATGGCAGTGCTGAGTGGCCCATTATCTAGATTGGAATTTCCTACTAGAGGATGAGCATCAGCCTGTGCAATTTTCACATTTTTTTCCATTTCTGGGCAATTAACCTCAGAATGTTCTGATGTATCATGCAGCCTACACCAATTGGTCATAAAATTCAAATCAACAACATTAGCAGTATGTGGTCTTTCCTCACCTGCTTGATAATTATGAGGAACTCCCCCATTATTAGGTCCAGTGTTCCATTGCCTATTATTGTTGTTGTTATTGAACCTTTGATTATATCCTCTATTCTGATTTTGATAATTTTGATTTGAGGAGTTCTGACCCTAGAAGTTCCTATTGGTGTTCTAATTTTGGTTCCGATTAGAGAAATTGCCCTGATTGTTATAATTCTGATTTTGATTATAGGGAGGATTTTTCCTAAGCTGTGCCATGTCATTTGAAATCTGAGAGAGCTTCTTCTTGAGAGTCTCTACTTCACTTGTGAGTTGAACAGTTTGTTCATTCTGCACATTTTGGACTATGGCTGGGGAATGGACATGGGTTGATCCTCCCCCTTGTTGTGGTTGATATTGAGGTTGCTGTTGTTGAGGTTGATGGGAGGAATCTTGTGTACCATTTCCAAAGAAGGGCATAGTGGTTGGAGCTTGCAACTCAAATGTAGGTCCATATTGGGAATAAGACATCCCTGGGACAGTGTTGTATAATGGTGGATTAGACATCTGATAATTCATGGGAGGAAAAACCATTCCTAAACCTCTAGATTGTAGACTTATCTGCTGTTGTAATTTGATAGCCAGACGATAAATTTTGGACAGTGAGTCAATCTCATCAGGTTGATAAGTTCTTTGTAAGAATAGGCCAATCAAAGGATCAACAACTCTCAAATATGCCTGTATGGCCATACCCTCTGGCACTAAGTAAGGCTCTTGTAGCCTACGATACATCCTTTGGAAGCTAGTGTTGAACAAGGGCAATGGTTCATGATGTTCTTTCCTTATGGTAGCAAATTGGTGATATAATATTGTAGGATCAACATAAACCATGAATTGATTAATAAAAGCATTTTCTAGATCTGTCCAGCCTAGAATAGATCCCTAGGGAAAATTTAGATACCAATTATATGCCATATCTCCTAAACAATAGGGAAATAGTCTACATACCACATCTTGATGAGCAAACTGAGCTCGTGTGCAAGCATCTTTGAATGCTTGTATATGTTCCTCTGCACTTCTTGATTCTCCATGTATGTATTTTGGACAGAACCTCTCTGGGTTCTTTGGTAAATCATGGAATCCCCCAGGAATAGTCCCTAATGGGGAGGGATTATTCACAAAGTATGCCATTGGTGGGAGTGGTTGAACAGGTGGTGTTATAGGCCGAATTGGTGGTGATGTAGGTCGAACTGGTGGTGGTGTAAGTGGATTTGGAGGAAATCCAAGTGGAGTAAGTGGTGGTGGCAGTGTAGGTAGCAAAACCCTACGAGCATGAGGTCTTGGTCTAATGGCTTGAAATTCTTGTAATGGTTCAGGATCAGCAGAAGATTTGTGAATCCTTCTGTATTTGTCCGATGAGAATGACCCTATGCGAGCCAGCTTGTTCTTTCAGGCCCTCCTTCTAGCGCCAATTTTGTTGATGGTTAAAATGACACAAACAACATTAAAACATAATATTTCTACTCTATTTCTCCTGAAAAAGAAAGACAACATGTAGTGGCCTAACTCCCAAGGTCCTGGTAGTTGGTTCTCAATTGTCTAGTGTCACTCAATTGGTTCATGCAACTGTAATGTTCAAGGGGCCTGTGCTGGTAAAAGATTCAAGCAGTGACTCATCTTACCATACTATTTTTGGTAAATCAATGGGGTTTCAAACAAAAGAAAAAAGATAGATTAAAGGGTAAAACCAGTAAGTATGAATCAAATTTATCTATCATCCAGATATATATCTTCCAATAATGAATGTTCCTCCAATCAGATCAATAAAACCATAAGATGACACAATCTATAGCATAATCTATACCACTGCATACATTTTAGGTGCTTAATTAACTTCACAATCACACATCACAAATAGTTAAAGGACTTTCAAAACAACACACATTCATTCATCATCAAGATCATAGATCAACAGATTTTAATAATTTCAATTCAATGACAATCTAACAAGATAATCTTTAAATCTGGTTTCTTCTAATGACTTTCATCACATAAGAAACTATCATGCTTCAACACAATCTCTAGCATTCAGATGGATTATAACTTATCAGCCTTATCAAATAAAACAACTCAATTCCAACTCCATATTGCGTAAACCTGTAAATTCTATTAACTGTAAAAGGATCAAGTACAAAGTATCTCTGCAAAAACTCTACAAAATTCTATCTCCTAGCATTAGGTAAGCCAATTCTATTCTCAATTAGCCAAAATTTACAATATGATACCCATCTGGTAATTATAGATATACAAAAAGTTTGAACTTCTCTTCTATTTTAGGCTATCCACCTTTTTAGGAACAACAACTTTCTTGGAAACTCAAATCAATTTGATCTTGAGTTCTTACATTAGACGTTCATTTTAACTAAAAATAGAAGATAGAAGAAAAGAAAAAAAGTCATGCACCCCCAAGACTGTTAGTGCTATATGCATGCAACATGCAAGGAAGATAAAAAATCATGCATGCAAGGATTCACGCATGTGAAGCTAGATCTGCCATGAACTCATCGTAACTAGTGAAGACTTGCTGTAAACTATCCATCTCTGGCCCATCAATACAGTGATCTTCAAATTTGATCCAATCCAACTTAGTTGCAACAAACTCCCTCATACTTTTCACCTTTTCCAATTCTCTTCCAAAAAATTTTATCTCTTCTTTGACCTCTACTAACCAATCTAACATCAACTCTCCACCTCATCTTCTTTTTTCATAAGTCCTTTGAATCTTTCATCCCACTTTTCCTTTATTTGATTCAAAGGCATGCCCTCTTTTGTAAATGCATTTACAACTACAATAATGGCAATAACTGCTTCTAACTCTTCCAATTGCTCAGTCAAATTATTAACAGTCTCTTGAATTTCATTCTTATGCTCACACAAAAAGTCAATCCTAAACCGGAATATATGAGAAGTTTTCTCCATAAAATCCTTGTTGTCTTCCTCAAGTATGGATTGTTCCAGAAGAGTTGTTAGAGGCAATGCACTTACCTTTTCTAACTTCTGACTATATTCCCTATACTCTTCTTCTTGTTTTTCTGATGCCTCAATGTACTGATGCATCTATTTTATCAACCCTTCAGTATCCTTGTAGGCTTCAAATCCCTTCACTAAAACCTCTCCTACCTCTTGATTCAATTTGTCTACCACCTGTCTACCATCTCCGCCTTTCCTGTAACCTGCACCAAATCATCTACCTCCTTTTTGCTTAACAAAACAAGAGTTTCAATGGCTTCTACCTGTTGTGACCTTGGAGAGGATACCCTCTTCAAGAATGAATGCAACTAATCTAATTGAGCTTTAAGATCATCCTCCTTTTGCTTGTCCTTGATCATTCTTGATTTGGTCATTGAAGCCACCACATCAATCAAATTCATTTGCTGATTTCTAGTGGGTCTTCCCAAATTGACCGTACTCAACTGATAATCTGTTAACTACATATCCCCTACCTCCTTTTCAGTCATAGGCATAGCACATTTAGCAACAATTTCCCCTTTGTCTGTGATTCGTGTAGAATGTAGAATTTTAGCCTTCTTCTTAGGCCTTTCCTGCTCAAACCCCTTCATCATATCCTCCCAATTGAGAGGTTGTGGAGGTGTTCTTACCCTTTTCTGTAGGTCCAATTTCAGCCAAGTAGGAGCACTTGGAGCAGTAGTCATCATAGAAGAGGAATCAACAACTATAGAAGGTGGTTGCATACTCACTTGAGATTGGGATTCAACCCTTGCTTTCTCTTGTTGTTCTTGTAGTATATGCATTTGCACAAGTCTTTCAGCCTCTTCTCTATCCTTTTGTTCCTGTATTTTCTTATCTTCTTCTTCTTTCCTCAACCTCTCTTCCTCCAACTGATTTCTCTCTACTCTTTCCTTTTCCAACCTTTCCTTTTCTAATTCTTACTTCTCTATTCTTTCTCTTTCTAATTCTTCCTTTTCTAAAGCTACCCTTTCTAGAGCCTCGCTTTCCAATTTCTCTTTTTCTAAGGCTTCTAGCTTTTCCCTTTCTAACCTTTCTACCTCCAAAGTCTTAAGTTTTTCAGCTTCTACTTCTTCTTCCTATTGTTTCCTAATCAGCTCTTCGGCCTCTTTTTCCTTCCTTATCTTTTTCGCCCCTTCCTCTTTTTGTCGAGCTTCCTCTGCAGGTTTCAACCTAGCAACAAGGATTTTCTTGTCCCTCCGATTTCCTGCTTTCTCCTCCTCAAGATCATGGATCTTTTGTATCAACTCTAACTTGTCATTTTCTACTTTAACTTTAAGCTCATGTTCGCGTTGCATCCTTTGCTTCTCTACTTCATCATCTACTACCTTAATTTCAACTTGTTTTGATTGTAATTGTTGTTGGTGAAGTAGAGCATCAACTTGTACCTTTGCATCCATTTATTTTTGTCTCTCCATTGTAGCCCTTGCATCAGACTTCCTTTTTTCCTCTTCAAACATTTCCATTGCTCTTCTTGTGTTAGAATCTGCTCAATAGTCTCCTCTAAAGGCATGTTTTCTTGCAAATCCTTTTTTGATAGAGTTTCATTTGAATCTATCTCAACTTCTAGAACTTCTTCCTCCACTTGTTTTCCCTTAGCAGCTTCAGCCATGGTATGAAGAGCTCCTTCTTGAACCTCTTTACTTTTCTTTCTTGTAAGTGGGGCTTGGGCGGATGATTCACCTAATGTAGGTGTTGAAACAACAGATCCCACTGGAACATCTCCTTCTTGTGTTTCCTCTCCATCATCTACCACCTCAAGTTCTATTTCTTCAATGTCCGAAGGAAGGAATTCTAATGGCTCTTTGGGAGGTGTCTTTCTCTTAATTCTCTTGTATCCTTTACCCTTTTTAAGAACTGGTCCTTGAGAATCTTAAGTTCTCAGCACTAACCATTGCACACTTCTATCCAACACTGTCCTTCCAATCCTCTTAATATCAATTATTTCTTCAGCATCCCAATCAATTGGATCCAGGTTCTTGGTGCCAATATTCAATGCTTCATAGGATGGATCCAACACCATTCCATCATCCACCAAGGTGTCAGGAATTTTTTCTTTAATACCTAGCTCTGTCATGAGTGCAACCAACAATCTTTCATAGTTCTTCTTTCTCAAATCATACTCATCCTCCCTATCACTCCAAAAGTCTTCTAACAAATTGAAATGTCTAATGAACACTGAAGGTAATAAAGCATACATCTTCTTCTTTGGATCAAAATACTTCTGAGCTGTATACAATTCCAATTTCAATTGTATCAACTCATTACAAACCACCTTTGCTCCCTTTAAGTGTTGACAACTATATTCAGCCAATTTCATGGGAAATTTATGACACCCAGTTTTATGCTTGATCCCAAACATAACATTAACTCCAATAGCTTGATACACAAACTCCATTAGCACTATTTTGTTACTGCAGCACCTTGGAAGCAAGTGTGGATGGCCTTCAAAACCATATAACTAGAAGTATGTAAATTTGGGGTATTGAATATACCAACATCCCCATTCAGCAATGAAAGCCATAGCTTCTTGGCTCAACCGGTATCCTGCATCTCCATTTAATTGGTTGATGATCACATATGAAAATGCATCATTGATTCTTCTAAAATGAGTCTCAACAATCTGAAGAGACAACTAATCATAGTGTTCCCATACCTTCTTTTGTCCATCCAAGATTCCCATTACACCCACTCTATTTAAACCTGGAAAAACACCCACTCTTGCTGCTGAATAAACAATGTAAGAGGTCATAAAGAAACACTTGGTTTCTCTAATCCTTGTTAACTAATCATGTATGGCATCAAAGACAATCATTGACCAATCAAACTGTTGTTCACCTTTCAAGATGGTCTAAATAAAAGGAAACATCCACTCCTTGAACTAAAATGCATCCCTCTTCCCAAAAACCCTAGACAACATCACGATCAACCTTGATATTTCTTCATAGAAATCTGCCCTCTTTGGCTGGTCTGCAAGCTTCGATATAGATTTCTTTTCTGTCATCAACCACTTCTTGTTCAAGTGAGATTTATTCGATTGCTTATACTTACTATATTTTTCCAAGGCCTCTACCTCATTCAATTGCACTAAGTTCTTTGGATCTGAAATATTAAATATACTTTGAAATACGTGAGGAGTGAGATTAATAATCACATTGTCTTGTGAATCCATGTATAGTCTTGTAGTAGGATTGTAAGCACTGGCTACTGCCATGATTAACTCTAGGCACTAGACAGATATAGGAAATAAAGTGATATGAGCTAACGCAGAGCTGGCAATTTTTTTCGTAGTTAATTTAATATCCTTGTGAATTGTATTGACCTAAATTAGTATCAGTGATATTTGACCAATCTGATTCCACCTTGCTCATCTTCACAACCAGACTCTTGTGATTATACCTTAATGTATAAGGCAGTTGTTCTAGCTTTAACTTCTTTGGTTTTGATGCTACCTTTGATGTTTCTGTAGGCTGGTTTCTCAGAGCAGCTTCCCCTGATGTTCCTATCATATTTCAACTTTCCTACAAGCAAAACCTCTAATTACATCTTTGGATATCAACACCAAAGATACTTTAAAACCATACCTTTCATATATGCACCGAAGGTAGAACCAGACATAAACACAATGTAAAACAATCTCTCTTTACAACACTGCTGGACTCGGAATAGAAACCGATATAGAAATTTCACTAACACTGAACGGGCTTGGAATCGGAATCGAGGAGGTTATCGGAACCGGGATCGGAATGAAAAATGGATTTGGTTTTCTTCAAATTTTCATTCTTTCATATTCTATTTCCATTCCGCCTCTACTTCCGATTTGGTCATCTCTATTTTGAAGGAATATTTTCTCATTATGCACGGAGCCAGACACAGGGTGAAACATGGAATTGATACCTTTTGCAAAACCGAATTCTCAAGTTCAAGATCGATTCCAATCCCGTCTCTGCCTAAGTTGACCATGGCGTCATCATTTTTTTTATCAATTTAACCTATAACTCCATGACTAAAACCAAGGTCGTATTAGATGAAAAGACATGCTTTAAAAAACTTTACTCATATGATCATGGGAAACGACTAAATCCTAAGATATCATATTTTAATCATTTTAAAAGTGATTACAGAGACCAACGAAACCCTAACCTAATAAACATGATAAAAACTAGGGCATGAATTTTAAACCTTGGCATTTACCAGAATGCAAAATGCGATAAAACCCTAAGTAAAATCGATGAATCAATTTACCCTAACTCACTGTAAATCTCTCACTGTAAATCTCTAATCTACCTCACTATAAACTTCTAATCTAACAAAACACCATTTAAAACCTAAACGTAATCTAACTCACTGCAAATCCAAAATAGCATGACACAATCACGACTAAAGCGTGAAAGCGACCATGCCCTAAAATAGAAATGACTAAAAATAAAAGCAAACAGAAATGAGGAAACAACCATACAAACAAAATAAAACAAGACCCAAACAAACAAGCATGCCAAGAAACATAAAAATCACTTGAAAATGACATGATTCAGAGTACAGGCAAACGTATATACAAAACATGCAATAGTAAATAAAATGAAGGACAATAATAAGAAAACCTACCTCGACTACACAAGAACACAACTAACCTTCTGAACTGATCCGTTCACAGCAATCTTCTCCTCCTTCAATCTTTTCGCTCAAACAAACTCTGTCGCTGCTCTTTCCTATTCTTCAATCTCTTAATAATGATAATAATGACTCGTTTAACCCTTATATGAAGATAAAAATGAAGATTTCTACCTACACAACTAGCTGTCATTAATGCATTAACATGCAGTTAAGGCGGAGTCGAAACTAAAAGTGAACCAACACTTCACAACAGTGCGACTTCAGTCAAAAGGTCAACGATCCAAAAACGGCGGGGGTAGAACTAAAATAGAAACTGATTCGAAACTTTTGAGAAATTTCCAAACTTTGTTCCAATTCCGGTTCCAAGTCCGCCAACTAAAAATAAAACAAAACCAAACACAAAAAGAAAAACAACAAACCGACATAACAAAACTAAACAAAAAGACAAAGACCAAAACCAAAAGTCAAAATAGCGGAGGCGGGGGCAGAGTTGATCATGATTTTGTAATTTTTGGTAAAGACTAAGTTAACCCCCACTCCGTCTCTGAGTCCGCTAAAGACAAAAAAAAAGACATAAAGAAAAGACTATCGGGATGGAAACCAAAACAAGTTTCAAAAGAACTTTCAGAACCCAATTTAGTTCCGGTTCCGATTCCGACAAAGAAACCAAAGAAAAACAAAGTATTAGCAAAACTAGATTCCAAACTTTGTTTCCAAAAACAACTAAGTACAAAAATAACAAAGGGGGACCCCTTTTGACCAAGGCAAAAGATGGGGTGGTTATGCAAGGCATAACAGTTAGGTCTCTTTTTCATCACAAAAATCTATGGATCATGAGCATATCAATTGTCAATTCTTGAAGGTGAACCCTTGCAGGAACCAACCAAATAGTCTACATCTTAAAAAAAAATTTGCCTAGGCTTGAAGGTTGTAAATCCAAAAATAAAAATAAATAAGAAAAGATCAAAATCCAAAAAAATAAGAAAAAGGACTGAAAATAGTAAAAAAATAAATGATTCTCTAATAAAAACCACTTCGGTGGTGCTTTGGGAAAGTACCTTGGTGAAAAATTGGCAAACAAGCACCTTGCATAAATAAAGCACCTCCATCTATCTATGGCTCTTTATCCTATCATCCTTTGCATCACATCCATCCATCACCTATTTGCGTCTGTATCTTACCTTGATATTATGAAGTATCATATCCCATTTAGTACTAGTTGGAATATTTTAAAGGTCACCTTGTCCTGCCTATATCGAGGTAGCCTATCACATCATACCAGGGGAAATTCATTGTGGATCAGATCAAGTTCTTGTATATCTTAAGGTTATTGGAAATATCATCAAAAAATCCCAAAAAAAATCATAAAATCTCATCAAAATCCAAAAACACTTGAAAAATCATAAAATACAGAAACATCAAAATCATATAAAGCTAAAATCCAAAAACATTAAAAAATTGTAAAGTCAAAAACCAAAACATCCAAAACACATCAAAATCCCTAAAAAGGTCAAAACATCAAAAAATCCAAAAACAATACCTTGATGAACTACAAGTCTTTGAGCTTGAACATAGTCAAAGCCATCATTGATGTGCCCCTAAGACACCCTAGGTCAGTCCTTTAGGAGTCTGTCATAATAAACTGACAATCCATCAACTATTCATATTTCATTGTTAATAATTTAATCCAGTTGAACTACGTGGTTTTTGCATGTATAGCATAGGCAAGGCTAATATTTGATCAGCCCCGAAGGCCCCTAGGATAGTCTTTTAGGTTAGGTTCTTGGTCAAAAATCTTAGAAAACCCCTAATTATCTAAGAACTCGGAAAACACAAAAACATTCAATTTTTTTGAAAGCACTTAAACATTGGAAAACCTTGGAAAACCGTAAACAACCACAAATAATCCAAAAACATAAACATTCACATAAACACTCCAAAAAATAAAAAATAGCCTCAACATTTTCAAAATATCAAAAACATTGACATATTTTAGAAAAACCCAAAACCATCCATCCCATTTCTCTTTCACCCACAATAAAACTTCATCCATAATAAATCAATCATCATCTTCAACCTTTGGAAAAATTATTAGAAAAAAAGTATCATAAGTCATAAAGTGAGAACCTAAGTGTCAAAATCTGAAGTCAAGATCATAGGTAAATGAGTTAGTGGAGTTTGTATCAACGAATGATCACACCTCATCCTAATTAAAACATTTGATCAACATGTCCTAGGATATGTCCTTCCTACAATGGACATCAACATCAAAAATCACCTTAGCTATATTAAACTGGCAAGATATATAGATAATATTGACTGTTTGTCTTTGATCTTTTCTTATGATTTTTATTATTGACCCATTTTGAGGACCTATCAATGGTGTCTCAATGATTTAGAGAGAAAGGAATGGGTCATTGATCATTATCTTTTATTTTCTATGCTTGTGGGTATTCTTGTAAAAGAATATTGGTGCATACTTACTTAGTTTTGTGTAAAGAGGTTGTTTGGAGTATATTGTTGACTATTGTGCATGCTTTGGTCTAATGTATTCTAAGCTTCTAAACTAATTTCCAAAAAGGTTTTCATATGTCAAGGTGTGAACGAGAACTATCATATCTATTTGTAGAGTCAAAATCCATTACACTAGATACAATGCCATCCTAGTTACCAATACCTTGATGCATCTTGTCTATGTGTTATATCAAAAATAAGGAATGATGGAAAATCCCAATACGAAGATATGAGAAAAATATTCACTCATTCTCATCATCATCTCTAATAAAGTCTCGAAGAATCATAGGCTTGTTGGACTTCTAAATCAATCTCGAAATCAATGGTCAATCCATCCATCGTATTATTATTCTTCTTCTTAATTTACTAAAATTTCTATCCAAGTATAAAGTTTGTGTGATATATATCAAGATCTAAATGAGGCTACCCATGGTCGATGACTGTCTATACATCATCAAATCTTTCAAAATCAAACATCTGAGATTTCTAGCTCTCTTTGACTTGACCCTATATTTTACCTCTATCGAGAAATCAACCCAAAATTCAAAATTTTTGCTTGATTTCTTGAGAGGATAGGGAACTAACTTAATTCCTTCCATTGGGGCAATAGTGGGACATCCAATTTTTTATTTATTTTTGTTGATCTAGGTAGTAGTTTTAATCCGAAAAGCATCAGTCTTTGAACCAATGTAGCATGTACCTCACTTCAAAGAGGGGAAAAATGTATACACTTAAAAAATGTCCCGAATGGTATCATGCACTCAAATCAAATATACTAACATCACTTCATCCTGAAACCCATCCTCTTTTTGCGTATTTGATTAAATTAACCTAGCTATTTAATTAAAAGCCTCATTTTCATCTATTAACTTGATTAACCTAATTAGGTGAATTCATCCCCTTTCACGCTAACATTTTGTCCTATTAAATTAAATAAATCAAATTATATAATTTAATCTCTAAAGTCCTCTTATTTAATTAAAATAACCCTAAGTTATTTAATTAAATATCATAACACTTCCCCCTTTTTCATTAAATCGTTTATTTAATGAATATCATATAATTCCTCTAATTTGCATAATTGAAATTTTATTTAATTATCAAATTACTAATTAAATCTAATCCTCCCACTTACAATGGAATATTACTCCTTTACACATTCCTCCAAAAGAGAATATTCTTATGGAATATTCCTTCTCCTTTACACAATTAAATTTGGTTTTAATTAACTAAATATCTAATTTTCCTCACCCATGAGAATATTATCTTTCTTCACTCATTTGAAAAAGGGAATATTCCTTTTTGAAACAGACTTTCAACAAGACTTCTTGTGCAAGTTTTGAAAGTGTATTTGTTTAGATGAATGTAAGCCCTTGATTGAATATCAACTTTCACTCTTAACCCTTGATGGGAATCCATGATATATGTCTCCATCTTCCTTCCATTTGACCATTGATTAACTTTTTCAATCTTAGCCATTCATTTCTCATTTTCTTTCCTATAAATAGGTCACTATTTGGAGAAAAATGGATCATCTTTTAAGAGAAAACTTACGTTGTTAAAATCACTCTTATCTTGCATCCATATTTCATGTTTTAAAAGACATTTTAGGTTAATTTCTTGCATCATATTATCTTAGCTTCCATTAATGGCTTCCATGGTAACATAGGTGCATCCATGTAGCATATTTGGTAATTAGGGTTTTAATGTTTTTATCTTGGTAACATAGGTACATCATCTCAACATATATCATGTTAGAATAGCTTACATCCTATTAATTTAACTTTAAATCATGTTTTCATACACATCTCTCATCGGTTTCATCGATTCTCTTGAATAGAATCGATTTAAACAAGCTCATTTATCCATGGGATTGGAAAAGGGTCGACATTCCACATCAATGTGACACCACTCTCCCAATAGGATAAATTTTAATGGATTAGAATAGGCATTTTTGAAGCTTTTCCTATTTTAATATGTTAGTTTTAATGGATTCTTAGTTTAGTTTATATTGAATGATCTTATTGGGACTGGTGAATAGAGGCTTAATTATACTTCAAATCCTCATGGATCAAGTGTAGTTATCCCATACTACGTCATTGGTTACAATTATATTATCTAGTTCTTGTCGCTACATGTTCTATGGTGTTCCAAGAGGGGTTCTATTTTTCTTATTATCGTGGTAGTTCTCCTACCATCGATGCACTGACGTGATTCCTCAATGTTTGATAGAACCACTTTCCCACTTCCCGAGGTGTTGAACAAAACATATCATCGGTTTCTAAATGTCTACATTGTACAAGACAAATCAACATCGACTTAACTATCTGTGAAGTTGGCCTTCTGTATCAACAACAAAAAAGACATTTCTGACCATTTTACTCGTGCTTTCACACATGACACATCTTCTTGATCCCATAATCTTTCTCTTCATTATTACTCTTTCCAGCTTCGCATGTCTTTTCCTCCAATCTAATATACTTTGAATGGTAACTTTTGATGGTATATTTTCTTTTAATTCATATCTATCTCTTTTTATTTCTAATTTTTTTTTGGAAACTTTGATGATGGCATTGTACATTTAGTTAGGGGGAAATGACATGTCAAACCTATACTTTATCATGTTATTATGCCATTTTATTCATGAAAATTTAATAAAGAGATTCATTACTAAACCTTGGGAAGATTTTAAAATCACTTAGCTTAATTTTCCTAGCCTAATTCTAATTTCTCAATATAATCATGGTTTGACATGACTTGTTTTTATTTTTTATTTCTCCAGTCAATGTGTTCTCATACCCAACTTGTCGTGTTACTTCTTTGTTATCATACTCTTCTCCTAGTCATTTTCTGTGAATAACTACCATGGGTGGCCCTCACAATCATTAGGAACCCACCACTATGACTACTCTAAGATCCAATAAAGCGACTTACAAAATATTCAAAGAAGCTAAGTGGTATGTTTTCTTCAAATCATTGTGTGGTTAAGATGATCAGATTTCTTATGAATTTACAATGGTATTCAGTGATAAGCGAACTCTAACAATGTGAGGGCTATCCTTTCTAGTCACCATCTAAACCATTATAGATGTACTAGATTTCGTTAGATAGGTGAAGTATAATTTCATATAGCTACCACTAGAGCAATCGACTTGTAATGCCTTATGGAGCAGTTCTTGAGACAAAGAGAGAAATTAAAAGTGAAAATGGTTCAAGGACAAGGTACCTTGTGGAGCTTGCTACCATAACCCCAGGTCAATGTTTCAAATTTTATTATTAAATATATCATAGGAGAAGGGAGGTATGCATATATTTTCGCCCAACATTTTTGGTTGTTATGTCATTTAAGGCATAAAGATTTAATGAATTTACCCCATTATCTCTTCCATTCCATAAAACGAATGTGTTCAAAAGTACAAAAAGGGTATCATAATTCTTTAGCACATCATGGGTTAATCAAGTTAATCATCATGGAGGGATTAAATAGCCCATTCCCCCAATTAGTCGGTTTGTCTTCATTGGAAAAGAACACTCTTCCTTGACTTCAGAAGGTGATCCAGAGGCTCATGAAGTTGAGGATAAACATGAAGAACCCGATGCCTCTAACAATTAACATAGATAGAGAAGACAATGAATCTACCAATAATGAAACTGAGAACCAAAAATATGAGTGTGAATTACATGAAGAACATGCAAAATATAGTGGTGAAAAGGTTAAGGTTGAGCCTAGGGTTCAAAGTGCTAAAAAAGGAAAAACCCAAAATCTTGCCAAAACAATTATAACTCAAACTAGAAAGGAACCCTCTTGTATTACTAGGTGCAAAAGGAAGCCAAAGGTAGAATAACCCTCAATATCGAAGTTATAGAGTATCAAATGTTTCTAGTGTTAACTCTTAAACTTGCACCTAAATTGAGTTGTTAAACTCAGTTAGCTAGAGAAACATGGGGACTTTTCCAAGCTATGGGTCACCTGTAATAGAAAAGAACCTACGAAGAAGGTTGACTTACTAACTTGTATATCACCTAAAGTAATGGTCTTTAAAGGAAAAGGGAGAAGGATAAAATGAAAATGATAAAACTGAAAAAATAAGTGATAATTTATCAATCACTTTAATATTTGTTATATAGTTGCAAGAAAAGATGCTACGTTTGTAATCAAAGACATAGTCATGGAGGGGTTTGTTGAGGATTTATGCTTTTCAAGAATAGTGGGAATGGTTAAAGAGGTTAGCCAACATGAGGAAGGAATATAGGGAGTTGTTTTTTGTTTTTTAAGGCTTTTTAAAGCATCTTGGAGTGATTTGGGGAGTTTTTAATGTTTGACATGGTCAAACTTGACCATTTCAATCTTTTGGAGCACATTTGAAGTGTATTTAGAGGCTAGATTTATGGGTTTATTGTTGCATCCGAGCCAGATGCTTCTAGAGCCTTTTTTGGTGGAGCCACTTAGAGCTTTGTTACTTACTCTCTTTTATAACTCATTTGGAGGCAATTCTTCTTGATGTAGTTTTTGTAATTAGTGACTTTTGAGTCCTATGACAAATTTTAGCACATTTTGTAACTCATTTTATGGTATGGAATATAGTTCAAACCTTGGATATCATTGACTTTGAGGTTTTTACTTTTAATTATTTTCATTATTGTGTGTGTTTAGTTGATTGATCAAGTTATTTGAGAAATATTACTCATTCCTTGATAATTCTATCTTAGTTTTAACACCTTTATGCAAGAGTATGATACTACAAGTTGCAGATTGTGTCAAACATTGTAAATAGATTCTAGCTGTGAAATTTTTTGTAAAGCACTTATATAGGGAATGCAACAATTTATTGTGCAATGTATAACTTTTTTATTATGGTTAAGTGTTGAGTTTATGAATTTCATAGTCTTGTTCTGTTAGGTGTATCACCATAGAATTGTTTTTCACCATTTTTTCAGTTTTATCATTTTCAGTTTATCCTTCTCCGTTTTCCTTTAAAGATCAATAATTTAGGTGATATACAAGTTAGGAAGCTGACCTTCTCCAGAGGTTATTTTCCATTACAGGTGACCCACAACCTAGAAAAGTCCCCATGTTTCTCTAGCTATCTGAGTTTAAAAACTCAGTTTGGGTGCAAGTTTAAGAGTTAACAGTTTTTGGCATGCCTAATGGGACTATCAAATCAGATAGTTTTAAGAATTTCAAGTTGTTTTCTGGTTTTGATGTGTAACCAATATATTTTATACCTTTCAAGAGGTTATCAACGGATATCTGGTGACTCTGTGAAGTGAAGAACAACATAACCAATGTCGTTACCGCTTATGAGAAAAATACAAACAAGGAGCTCCAGGGATTTTAAGTTGTTGCAGCTGTAACCACCTAGAAGACAAGGTAGAACAACAAAAATAACCCCTCCATCGAAGAGATTTCAATCAACACCACCTAGTGTTAGACCACAATATTTCTTCTCACCACCAAGAAGGAGAGGTAGACCATCCAAGAGGCAGAGCAATACTCGTTCTACCTCACCAAGCTACAAATGAAAAAGTTCATCCTCAAGCAACCCACAAAGAGTAAAAATAGTTGCTTCTATAGGTTCATTTGTACCTACATTTTATGTTCCTACTATTCAAACTTAGGTTAATCCACCTTTTCCACCTCCAATGGCTAGAAACCAGCCTTTTGTGACATTAAATGAAGGTAGTCCATTAAATTTAGCACAACATGATGACATTGTTGTAGCTTCTTTTAAAATTCTACCTTTCTATATAGGTGAAGGAAAAACAACTCCTATAGAGCATATTAGGGATGTAGCTAACTTATGTGGAGTTCTTCATATCACACAAGAAAACGTAGCTATGAGGTTACTTGTTGCCTCATTGAAGGGAAATTTTTATAGTGGTTTAGAGGTCTGCTTGTGACCTCTATTGCAATGTGGGATGAATTTGGGGACAAGTTATACAAGAAGTTTCAGGATAAATCAAACCATTTGTCGCTGGTTGAGTAGTTTACAACTATCAAGAGGGCTCCTCAAGCGTAGATGTCAAAATTCAACTTTAGATTTTAGAGGACTTGGTTCAAGATACCTGAAACAATGAGACCTTCTCCTGAAAGTGCTTTTTTGTACTATCTAAGAGCCCTCAAAAATGATATTTCGATCATGATATAGTCAATGGGAGGAGTGTCATTACCTAGTGCTTATGAGATAGCAATTAGAATAGAAAACAACTTAATACAAGCTGGAAAGATTGCTCCTAGGCCACCAATGCCTATCTTTCTAGATATTTAGCCTAAAATGCCTTTGCAGATACCTCCTTTTGCACCTTTTCCAACTGTACCAACATTACCATCTATTTTTCAAGTTGTTGTTAGTAAAGAAGTTGTTCCAAGCTCATCTCAAGAGCTATAGGATATCAAAATTCTACTTCAGACCTTTGGTAACAAGTTAGTGAGCCTAGAGAAGTAGCAATCTCATAACAGACCACCTTATCAATAGAAAAACAAAGTGAAAAATCAGCCCTATGAAGGTCAAAAATAGTAGTACCAAGGCAACAGGAAACCATACCAAGGTCCTACAAAAATATAAATTCAAGGCCTTTTCAGGCATACAATCCAACACCTATTAGTGCAGCTAGGGACCTTGTTCCTGTTCAAAACAACCTTGCAGCTGACTATGAATGGTGTTATCCTTGCCGCTAGCCACATAATCAAGCCACATGCTCTAATGGAGTTATTAATCAAGCATTAATGGTGTAGAGTGCTTCAAGTTCACAACAAAATGTACCTAATGATGGAGTTCCACAACAACACAAGTAGCCTCCAAGTGATGCTACTCTACTAAATTGGCAAGGAGAAGAATTATGTGGAGTTAACGTAGATGATTCTCCAGTTACAACAAACACATGAGCAAAGAAAATAGATCTTGAGCTTGAGAAAACAAATGATAAAGGGAAAGCAACAAATACATATCCATCTACATCACAAGTGCTTCACATTTTATAGAAGAACTCTCAAGGAGCTACCAAGGAGTATCCACACTTGCAAGCAGACCATGCTGGTGTAAAGACCCATCACAAGGTAAATCTGGTTGTATATTTTAACATTATTGATAATATGAAGAAGATGAATATAACAATGTCAATGTGGGATTCATTAGCTATCCCAAGTCAAAAGGACTTGTTGTGGACAACTTTGTCTGATTTAAAAGTGTCTGATGAGCCATCAGTAGGTCAGGTTAGAGATTTTTTCATAAACACTCCTTAGGACGTAAAACAACAACCCAACAAATAAATGAGTAAGGATGTCAAACCACCTCCGTTTTATGTTTCTTTGATCATAGGTGATAAATTAGTCCATAATTGTATGGTAGATACTGGGGCTAGTAGCTCTGTGATGCCAACGCAGATTGCAGATAGGCTGAAACTAAAATATCAACCTTTAGAGAAAGGAGTAGTCCAGTTGGATGGAACCTCAATTAATACCATAGGTGTCATCAAGGGTTTGAACCTTACACTTCATGCTTGCCCAAAAATTTTAGTTCCCCAAGATATATGTGTCATTGATCTACCACCTTTCTTTGATTTGTGTTTGTCAAGGGACTTTACAACCAAGATAGGGGGTTATGTATCTACTGACTGGTCACATATGTTATTTAGAACAAGATATGGAACTAAGGTTACCATAAAGTCTGAAAAACTGGCTAAGGATCATATAGAACCTTATAATCCAAGTGTGATTAATGTTGTTCCTAGTGTTGTAGACACAAATTATGTAATTTTTTATGACAGTGAGCTTGCTGCTGCTCAAGAGTTGCAAGCTGAAGTTATACCTGATGTGTTGCTACATGAATTGGTAGCATAAAATGTGGTGGATAATCCTGATTATCATATTCATGATGCTGGTATGGGTGTCTATGTGCTACACAAACCTGATGCAAAGGTTCCAAACATTGAGAATAGTGTAGATCAACTACTGAAGCAACAAGATGAGCTTTGGGACTAGTTTTTTGATGGTTCTAGAAGTAAGAATGGATCTAGTGGGGGTGCAATGCTTGTGTCCCCACAAGGTGATAAATACTTTTATGCATTTCATTTTTCCTTTGCGTTCTCTAACAACACTGTTAAGTATGAGGGTTTTATTCAAGATCTTGAATGGGAAAGAAAAAGAGGAGTAATCTATTTGAAGGTTTATGGAGATAGTGAGCTGATTGTTAATCAAGTAAGAGGCCTGAGTGTTGCTAAGAATGATGCCTTGAATTCCTACACAAACAAGGTATGGGATGTGATAGAAAAATTTAGTATATTTAATTTGGTTTTTGTTCCCAAAAATTAGAACAAACATGCAAATAGGCTTGCAGCCATTGGACCACAGTTTTATATTCCCAATGATATCAAGAAGGATAAGGTACAATAGTATGTGAAAGTTGTAGTCAAGCCCTCAATTTCTGATAACAATGTTCATTGGCAAGTGTTTGATAGTGATGAGTAGATTCTATCTTTTCTACTTAAAGAAGATCAGTTTTCTATGGTGAATCAAGAAAAACTTAAGCTATAATATGATGATCAGGTCATACAACTGAAGAAAAATAAGTTACCCAAGGTTCTAGTCACCTTGGAATCAATTTTCAGCACTGATGATCGGATTAAGAAGGGTAAAGTTATTCTATAGATCAAAGAAGAACACTATGAAGAGTTGGAGATTTTCAAAGGTAAGCTCCTTAAGATAGGTAAGGTCTATTCAATTGGAGATAAACAAGATTTCATCACTTTATGTCAAGAGTTTCATGATGTGTTTGAATGTGAGTATTCTAATTTGAAAGGGTTTGATCCCCATATTTCCTAGCATACCATCGAATTAGAACCCGATGCTAAGCATGCTAGGTAGAAATAGAGGCCTTTGAACCCTAATTTAGAGCCTCTCTGATCAAAGAGATCACCAAACTAGTTGAGGGGGGTATTATCTTTCTGATTAAACATACTTCATGGGTTTCTAGCCTTGTCTCGGTTAGAAAGAAAAATAGAGAGATCAGACTCTATGTAGAATTTAGGGATCTTAACAGAGCATCATTGAAAGATCATTACCCACTACCCTCCATGGAGAAGATCCTCCAAGTAGTTATTGATTCAGAGATATTTTACTTATTAGATGGTTATTCTCATTATAACTAGGTGCTGGTCAAAGAGGAGGACCAATACAAAACTAATTTTACCATGAAATGGGGCACTATGGCCTACAAGAGAATTCCTTTTGGCTTATCTAATGCTAGTGCCACATTTCAGAGGGCTATGGATATGGATTTTCAAGGTTTGATTAATAATATTGTCCTTATTTATCTAGATGATGTCACAGTATTCTCCAAAAATGCTAATGAGCATTTGTCCCATTTGAAACAAGTATTTGAAAAATGTATGGAATTTGGTATATCCCTCAATCCGAAGAAGAGTATCTTTTCTATCCATGAAGACAAGCTTCTTGGACACATAGTGTCAAAACAGGGGATCACTATTGATCCTAAGAGATTTAAAGCTATCTTAGAGCTGCCATTACCCAATCATAAAAAGGGCTACAGAGTTTCTTAGGCATAATTAATTTTTTTAGAAGGTTTATACCTGATGTTGCAAATATTTAATAGCCTTTGACTGCCATGTTAAGGAAGAATGTTGTTTTTAGCTAGAATAGGGAAGCCAAATATAGTTTTGAATCAATTAAGGAGGCTTTAGCAACAAATCCCACTCTATTAAATCTATATTTTTTAAAGGATTTCATTTTTTATGATTTTGGTAGCTTAAGTTCAATTTTTGCTATGCTTGTTCAAAAAAATAATGATGATTTAGAGCAACCAATAGCCCTTTTCAGTCAAGGTTTAGTTGATTATGAGCAGAGGTATACTTTTGTGGAGAAACATGTTCTTTTTGTGATTAGGAGCTTAAATAAATTTAAGCCTTTAGTCTCTAACAACAAGATTTATGTTATGGTTGTACACCCTAGTGTGAAGGAGTTTTTGTTAAGTAAAGACTTGAATGAAAAAAGGGCAGGGTGGATCACAAGAGTTATGGAGATTGATGTTAACATCAAAATTACAAAGCTTGTCAGAGGTAGAGGACTCTGTGAATAGTTGGCAACAAGTCTTTAAAATGATCATAAATTAGAATCAAAGACTACTCTAGTCAATGATAATGAGCCTCAAAATGTTGCACCTATGTTAGATGCAAGTTGGGTTCAAGATATAACCCATTTTATATGGACTGGTGAATTTCCACTAGGTTTAGATAGGGCTAAAAGAGGATACTTTAGGTTGTAGTCTATACCATATGTGTTAATTGATAATATTATTTTTAGAAAAGATCTGAATGGTGTTTTATTAAGATGTATTGACAATGATCAAGTGGAAAAGGTGCTTCATGAGTTCCATGATGGAACTGCAGGGGAAATTTTTTCCCCAAGAACAACTACCTGGAAGATAATGAGAGTTGGATATCATTGGCCTAGCTTGTTCAAGGATGCCCATGTTTGGGAAAGAAAGTGTGTTAAATGTGCTCTTTTTGTAGGAAAAGAGAGGTTGCCAGCTTTTCCTTTGCAACCTATTCAAGTAGAGCAACCCTTCATGAGATGGGGCATTTATTTTATTGGACCAATAAATCAACCTTCCAGTGTTGGCCATTGGTGGGTGCTTACAACAACTGACTAATTTACACGATGGAAAAAATTAGTGGCTTTGAAAGAGGCCAATGAATCTTCTATTCTAAGATTTTATGAAGATATAGTAACCAGTTTTTGAGTACCTAAGTCAATTATCTTAGATAATGCATTGGAATTTGTTGGATTAAGAGTGAGTGATTGGGCTGTCAGCAATAAAATTCATTTGAATACCTCATCAAATTATTACCCATAAGGTAATGGTTTGGCTGAAAGTACAAACAATAATCTGATCAGGATTATTAAGAGAATCATGGAGGATAATCAAAGGACTTGGCGCACCACATTGAAATATGCACTTTGGGTAGATAGAATAACTCCTAAGAGATCTATTGTGAATTCTCTGTATGTACTGGTTTATGGTAAGGAGGCAAGATTGCCTTTATCTGTAGAGCTGCCAGCTCTTGATATTGTACATCAACTAGAGATGTTTGAAGAACATGACCCAATGTTTGTTAGATATGCTCATCTAATGGAGCTGGAAGAGACAAGAGATAAGGCAATGAAGTCTTTAGAGAATCATCAACTCCAAACAAAGAGTGTCTTTGATAAGAAAGAAACTCCCAAAGTTTTCAGAGAAGGTGATGTTGTGCTCAAGTGGGATTAATTAAAAAGAAGGCCAGGTAAGCACACTAAGTTTGACAACTTATGGAGTGGCCCATTTGTCATTATTGAATGCAAGGAGCACAATGCATTCCAGTTATCAAAGATGGATGGAGAAATATTTCCTATCCCAGTTGATGGGATACACCTCAAACACTGTGTTGAGGTATGATCTACCTTTGCATATACTAGGTTAGGTTTATGCCTTCAATAAGTGTTATACTATAGTTTAGTTGCAAGTTTCATTTCCCTAAGTGATTTGAAGCACAGTTAGGTAGTTTTTCATTCTGCATTTTTTTTTTAATAAGTTCCAAGGTGTCATTCATACTGATCTATTGAGTTATAGAAGTTCTGAGTCTTTTTCCTAAGTCATAAGCCTAGTTTTTGAGTGACTGCATGCCCAATAGATAAGTAAGGCAACTGGTCTATTTTTTTTAGTAGGCAAACACCCCTGAGAGGTCACCAAATTGTTACCTATTTTTAACTACAACTCAAAACAAGTAGAGTTGAGTTGCATTCATCATTGAAGGGTACATAATTAATTTCAAAATCTTCTACTAAGTATTCATTTTTGTACAAATCCAATTACTTTTTAATTTCAAGTGTTATTATGCAAATTTTTGTTACAGAAAAAACTCATAAATTTGCATAATAAATGTTGTTTTATTCATGTGGTAAAAACAAAAGTCACACACAAGCTGTGGGAGTAGCTTGATATGATTACTTAATCAAATATTGAATATAAGAAGGAAATGTTTATCACACAACTGAATATAATATAAGAATAGGGAGAGAAGGTGTTTCGTCATTTCCTGGAATGACGAATCATTGCTACATTTGTGTTGATCTTGGTTTAGCTCCAGCACTAGGTCCAACTCCAACTCCAAGTTTTACCTGCAAGATTATTGAAAGGTGGTGTTAGAGCAATGAAAAATCACATTCTACCTTATCCCTATATTACCAACATAAATTGAATCTACGTCCTATCAGGCATTCATCAGATGATTAAGTCATCAAAAAGAAGATGTACATGGAGCACAAAGTTCAATGGAAGCTTTCAGCTTCAATTATTTTTCTAACAAGTCTTTTTAGTGTGCAGGAACATGTACAATTAGATCATTTCAACCATCAAATTATAATATGAGTGGTGGAAAATGTGGCTCCCACAAGGGTTGAGCCCAACTCATTAATTTTTTTTATGTAGAGTTAACATCATGAGATCAATATTGTGTCTAATTACCAACCTCAAAGAAGGGACAATCATCTTATATTTAATGTGCAAAAACACAGTTATATGAAGAACAAAGCTATTATGCAACAGTCACATGAAATTGTAAATGGCACCCCAACAAGGCAGAGTTGAATATGTGTATTGAAAAATCAATAATAGAGTTTTAGCATCCAAAGCAGTGACGTAAGTGTAAGAGAAGGGAAAATCAACAACAACCCTTAAAGAGCTAAATCTTAGTATGGTCATTGGTTAAATACTATGAGTTTGGAGTATGCCATTTGTTCCAGAATATATGCTCATGACTTAAGGGTGGTATAGTCTTAATAGGAAATGCACAAGTTTCAGTTTCATTTAAAAGAAAAATTCATGAACCAGCATACAAGAAACTAAAAGACAGTTACAAGGAGAAATTGAAAGGTTTGTGTTGGAAGCTACATTTATAACAAGGTATATAGAGAGCAGGGGGCTCAAATTTATAAGGATTGTCATAACATATCAAAAGAGATAGGTTTTATGCAAGTTCGGATAGTCATCCATAATAACATCATGAGTAGATTGAAGTTATTCAATCAAGATACATAAAGAGCATTAAGCAGGGTTATCCATTGAAGCAAAGCATAGACAGCAATAATACACTTAACAAGACTCAATATTCATCTACAAATGTGAAGGATAATGTTGTGGGTAGATAGAATGAAAACCTATGAGATCAGAGGGGCAGTAACTCCTTAATGAATGATCAAGAAACAACAATTGTATGCTAAGGATGGGGTACAACCACTTGAGATCTTCTTAGCATTAATAGTACCAGGGGCATGAATTTTGTATCATCAAATATTGAAGCTTATCTATTAGTAATATTGGAAGTGTGTAAATTCTTTACTTGCTAGTGCAGAGGTTGATAAAAGGGAGTATGCAATCAGTTGAGAGAGTCATGAAAGATCTAGTGAGGCTACAGGCTCATTTAGAAGGCATATATGTCATATCATGAAACCAGTATGATAAATATGCATAGTATAACAAAATATGGTGAGATCATGAAAAGCTATCAAAATGGATTTAATCTTCAGAGAGAAAAATATAGAAAATGTATGGAGGCCCAAAATATTGAAAAAGAGAATGATTTATTTTCTGGAAAATGATAGAACCCAGATGGAGAGTGCCAAAAATTCATATATTCTTTTTATTTCCAAAAAAAAGAACAATAGAGTTAAGAAATGGCCATCAACAAAACTCATGAAATCTATAGAAGAAAATGCATGAGATTTGAAGCCTTGGCCTCTAGGGTTTCTTTTCCAAGCCTTGTGTCCATTGAAGCCTAGGGTTTTATCCTTTAGAAAACCCTTGAAGTCTTTGAGGAAAAAAAAAAGCATAATCGAACCCAGAATCGTGAATAAAGCATGAAATGGAGAACAAGATATGTTTCCTCTTCAAAAGGTGTGTCAAGCATTGCGTATATACTGAAATTTTGAAAGAAATCTCAATCATCTCTTACATGGTCAAGCTCGAGATGAGATTTTATTCACAAAAAGGAAAAATACATTAAGGGCACAAACACGGTGAGGCCACGACAATGATAGTAATGAAAAAAGCTACAGTGATTATGTGAAACTCAAAATTGAAATGACAAGTATAAAACAGAAGATGCAAAGGATAAATGGCCAACCACAATAGAAAAATGAATGAGATCTCATTATTGGAGCGTAAAATAAAGTGAAGCCATAGCTCGGGTTTATTAAAAGGCTGTATACAGAGGAAATAAAATGAAGCCAGAATATCTTTATGGGTCAAAACCCTCGAATACCTATAGCAGGATGAAACCCTCGTGGGTTTTCTGTAGAATAAGTGTCATTCTAAAAAAAAATTCTTTCAAGAAGAAACAAAGACCATGTCATTATTTATGAGAAGACAAGAAATGCAATGGTTAAAGTAGGGTTTCATCATTTTCCATCAGTACCACATCAAAGAAACACCAAATTTTTCATGGAGTATAGAAGGAATCAACATTTTCATGACAAAATATTACCAGTGAGCTCACTATGCAAATAAAGGCATAGTAATCCTTCAGAGATGCTCCAAAGTGCAAAAAACTTGGACTCCATGGCAGTGCTACAAGTTTGTTGGAGTGTGAAGTAAAGAGAAAATGAAATGAAATATCATAACCACGGGTTTTGTGTTAGGGTTTCTAATACCCTAATGATGTCGATACAAACAAAGGCATTTTTTCCTTTTGTTTTTTATTTTTTTTTGCAATTGAGTTAATAAATCACGTATATGCTAAGTCTCTAAGGTGTTCCCTTAAGATTTGTTTTTTTTTGCATTATTTTCCAAGACTTTGACCGAGTCATTGAATGAGTCTTATTTTTGCATAGGTTGGAGGAAAAACTGAAATGTAAAACATTTATTAAGTGATAATTTATCAATCACTTTAATATTTGTTATATAGTTGCAAGATAAGATGCTACGTTTGTAATCAAAGACATAGTCAAGAAGGGGTTTGTTGAGGATTTATCCTTTTCAAGAATAGTGGGAATGGTTAAAGAGGTTAGCCAACATGAGGAAGGAATATAGGGATTTTTTCCCCTTTTTTAAGGATTTTTGAAGCATCTTGGAGTGGTTTGGAGAGTTTTAAATGTTTGACATGGTCAAACTTGACCATTTCAATCTTTTAGAGCATATTTGGAGTGTATCTAGAGGCTAGATTTATGGGTTTATTGTTGCATTTTACCTAGATGATTCTAGAGCATTTTTTGGTGGAGCTACTTAGAGCTTTGTTACTTATTCTCTTTTGTAACTCAATTGGAGTCTGTTCTTCTTGACACAGTTTTTGTAATTAGTGACTTTTGAGTCCTATGACAGATTTTAGCACATTTTGTAACTCATTTCCTAGTATGGAATACTGTTCAAACCTTGGATATCATTGAATTTGAGGTTTTTCCTTTTAATTCTTTGTATTATTATGTCTGTTTAGTTGATTGATCAAGTTATTTGAGAAATATTACTTATTTCCTAATAATTTTGTCCTAGTTTTAACACCTTTATGCAAGAGTATGATACTGTAGGTTGTAGATTGTGTCAAACACTGTAAATAGCTTCTAGCTGTGAAATTATCATTCCTCCTAAGAGTTTAAACATTGTGACCTTTTTGTAAAGAACTTATACATGACATGAAACAATCGATTGTGCAATGTATAACTTTTTAATTATGGTTAAGTGTTGAGTTTCTGAATTTCATAGTCCTGTTTAGTTAGGTGTATCACCATAGAATTAGCTTTTAACATTTGTTAGTTTTATCATTTTTAGTTTATCCTTATCCCTTTTCCTTTAAATACCAGTAGTTTAGGTGATATACAAGTTAGGAAGTTGGACTTCCTTGGAGGTTTTTTTCCATTATAGGTGACCCACGACCTAGAAAAGTGTCCATGTTTCTCTAGCTAATTGAGTTTAATAACTCAGTTCGGGTGCAAGTTTAAGAGTTAACAACTAGTATTATGTTGAAAGAAAAAATATGATATTGAAGTACTAACCGCCTACCTCATGAAGACAAAGGATAGGGAAATTCATGAATAGAGGAGACAAAATAGGAAAAAGAAGAAATAATAGTAGAGAAGGGAACAAATGGAGGTAGAAATTGAAATATACCAAGATATTGAAAAAACAAAACATGAACAAGAAAAGGAAATGTTTGAACAATAGAATGTCTCTTTTGATAGTGAACAAAGAGAGGAAGCTAATATGCATGAAAAAATGATATTTTCTCTGGTCATGAGGAAGATATATCTAGTTAAGATGATGATTTCCCTAGTTTTGAACAAACAAAGAAATAAACAATAAATGATAATCAAATTTTAACTTTCTCCATTGAAGATGGACATAGTGTGCCACATTCTAATATAGAGGGTATGGATACTCGAGCTATCAAGATCATTTTTCCTACTCCTAAACAACCTACGGTAGAAACCTCCATGGGAAAGGCTACATGGAAAAAATCACCTAAAAATCTACCTATGGCAAAGGAATTCTACCTAGAAGAAATAGTTAATATCAAACAAAAAGAAATCTCAAAACTCCATGTTAAAGTTCATCAATTAGAAATTGAGGTTCAACCTCTTAAGGAACAACTAGAACGGGTGTATGAGTTGAACCAAAAATAGGCCAAGAAACTAAAGAAATTAAAATAACAATTGGAACAATTGAATAAGAAAAAGGAAAAAAGATTTGGAAGCCTACATAATAGTGGTAGAACATCGTTAGGTAATTGGTGACCAAAAGGCTGAATGGGAAAAAAATTCATGATAAATTACATAACCTTAGTAGAGCATCAATAGACAATTGAGAGTCTAAAGTCTTCCTAGGAGAAAGATATAAGGGAAACAATGCAAAAATTAGTAATTGCTCAACCCATGTCTGTAAGTAATGCATGAGGACATGCAATGTCTTCAATAGGGGGATATGATGGGATAACAATCTTCCTAGTTTTTCCATTTGTTTTAGCCTATGTTTTTCACTTTTTCCTTAGGTTTCATAATAATTTTATGAATAAAAAGATGATTAATATGAGTTAAAGGATAAACTATACCTTAGAGTGTAATTGTCTATTATTACTAATATTGGTAGTTGTATGTGAAATAGGCCTCTTGTAGCCACATGAAAGAGTGATGGAGATTTCTTGTGAAAGTTACCGAGATCTTCCCATTTTTACTTTTAGTTAAATTTAAATAGGAATGTTTGGTATATTGTAAAGTAATTGGTTTTTGATATCTTAAGAAAGAGTGGTCATAGGCCATTTCACTCTTTCTTAAACTGGTCAATGTAAAATAAAAAGCTCAAAATCAATAATCGTGCTTTCTGTAATCGAATATGATTTACACAGTTCTTGTTGCCCAAGTTATTACACAACTCTTGTCACCAAAATTATTTCATTAAAAATTTTGCACACAAAGTTCTATTTTATTTCTAAGATTCAGAATAGGATTTAAAGCATATCTTTAAAATAAAATCATTGGTTTGAAGTAGAATCTATAGTATCGGATTAAAGTATTTTCTTTAACTTTAAAGTTAATAGTGCATTTCATTATACCCAACTTTCTATCTATAGCCCTTAGGCATATAGATTTTACGCCTTTCATAAGTTTACATCCTGGAGTGACATAGAAATAGACTAAATTTATGCACTGGAATTATAGCCACAACCTTGAAGTTAATATTCATATTTTTTTCCCAACAATCATCACATACAACATCCACTTACAATGCCATCAATGTACCACCTACAATAAATCCTAACAATTTATCTCTTCAAATCCAAAATTTATAATATTCACATAGGGCCACTTAAAAAGAGCTATGTGCTACAAGGCATATACCCCTATCCATTTGACATGACTTTAATTATGCTACCCTTTCCACATCACTTTAAAATTCCCAAATTTGATAAGTACAAAGGAAAGAGAGACCCTTGTGATCATATGAGAGAGTTCTATATAGCTTGTTTATAGGATATACATAGCCATACTTATCTAATGCACCTCTTCCCATGAAGATTAGGAGGGAAAGCCATAGAGTGGTTTTCTTGACTCCCTACTAGCATAAAGACCTTTAATGAATTAGCTAAAAAATTTATCTCATATTTCCCCTATAATATAGAGCATGAAATGACAATGATTGAATTATGCACTTAAAAAATGGTGGAGAAACATTAGCCTCCTTACAAAGATGACAAAACCTAGCTAGTAAAATTCCATATCACATCCCTAAGAAATAACTAGTTGAAATGCTCATTTAAAACATGAACACAAAAATAGGGTTCCATCTAAAAATTTTATGCTTAAATTATTTTGATGAAGTTATTGAAAAAGGGATTACTATCGAGAAATCCATAATTTTCAAAGGACTTGTCAAAATATATTAAAAAATAGACTATTCTTCAAATGACAAGTCTCATTATTGGAACACGAATAAAAATATCGTTAATGATGGTTTGGTTGATGCCAAAATGGCTCAAAATTCCCAACCCACCTTATGCATACAAGTGCCAAACAATTTTCAAACCTCAAAAAATATACATGATAACACACAAAGAGTGCATCCTTCAATTAATCCAAGATAATTTAGTCACTCTTCCATAAATTAGGCAATATGAACCACAAGTCAAACCCAGATGGTGGAAGGACACTGATTTTTATGATTACCATAGAGTAAAAGGACACACCACTCCCAACTATTTCAATCTAAATAACCTTATTCATGATTTATTCGACAATGGAGACATTGGTGTGGAGAATCAAAATAATTCCTCAAACAATGACCATGTGATCTTCAAGGATACCGTGAAAAGGGAAATGCAACTAACTAGGGTATTTCCTCAAGCAATAAAGCCAATTATAGAACTATCAACTATGACTATATAGTTAACTATATCTAGGAAGTTGACAACCATGTATCCAACATTACTATAAAGAACACAAATCCAAAATGTAATATTAAAGCTTGTAGAGACAAAATTACTCTACAAGGTACCACATATAGAACCCATATTATACCAAAATATAATCTTATGGATCAATTGGGTAAAACACCAACACAAATATCTATTCTAGAGCTTTTGTATATATCACCAATCCATAAAGATATATTAGACAAAGCCCTTAGGGAATCATCAATGCCTAAAGATCTAAATTTTGACCAATTTCATCCATGATTGGGCATCTTTCCTTTAACCATAATCTAACCTTTTCTAACAAACATATGACATCTCCTTTTTCCATTCATAATGATGCACTTCATTTGGAAATATTTGTCCATAAACACAAAATAAAATGAGTCCTAATAGATGGTAGTGCTGGTTTGAACATCTACACCTTAAAATGGTGAAAAAAATAAGATACTTTGAGGAGGATCCAACTAAGAAGATAGTGATATGAGTTTATGATGATGAAAAATGACCCTCCAAAGGGACTATCACTCTTCAGATCTAAGTAGGATTAGTTATTACGAATACCATGTGTCAAGTGCTAAATCTTGAGCTTCCATACAATGTACTTTTGGGTTGCCCATGGATTAATGATATGTAGGTTGTAACATCATGGAAATGAAGTAATCATTCAAGTAGATCAGTATACCTTCCCATACTATATCAACTTCAGGGGATACACCACACTTCATGTTCCTAACAATACCGAAGCAACCTCCAAATCCTACATTGATCCATTGGTACTAACTAAAACATCCACTCAATCCATGGTTACTCTCAAAGTTAAGATTCAGGTCAAAGAAAAGTGGTGTGGGGAATATGATATGACAGTCTTTTTATGTAGGTCATCTTCCATCATCACCTATATTATATGGAAAAATAGTCAAAACACAAGTCGTATCTAACATAATAATCAAATGCAATCCAACTTCTTTTTCTAAATGGGGTGAATTGGATAAGGAATTTGTAGAATATGACTAATGAAAGTGGATTTATAAATACAAAGAAGATGATGCCATACTATGAGTGGAAACATATACTAAAGGATTTCAAAAAATAGAACACATGGGGTATGATGGTCATTGTGGACTTGGCTCACAGAAGCAAGGGATGATAGAATCTATCTTAGTGAGTATCTAACCATGCTTTACAACACTTGGATTTGGGAAACTAGATACTATGTTTTCAAATACCAAAAGTATACCTATGGAAGAAAATACAACTTTTTACATTGATAAGTTATCTAATGAGGATATTTTCAATGAATCCTTCAAGTGTATTTCTGGCCTATTCCAAGACCATAACATTTGCACCATATCATATATATATTTTAAACCTTCACCCTTTGACAATTACCTTTCACTTGTATATCCCTAACTCATAGATTGGGACCAACAAGATCCACCTAGAATAGACATATTCCAAAATGATGAAGCTATTGCTGAGTTCTTGGGACTTTGAGACGAGAGGGGCAAATAAACTATGGGCTTAAAAAAACTAAGAAACAACAGTATGAAAAATGTAGCAAATACAATGATACCCCTAGGAGATCAAAAAGTTGATTTTACCTTAGAACTAGACACAATGACATACTTTGGGGAGAATGCTAAATATTCTAGTCACAAATATACATAATTCATAAATAGGTCCCTTGGTGAAAATAAAGGATGTATCCAAGGGTGAATTTTTTTTGAGGCACCCAAGGATGAAAGTTTTGAAAATCTCCCCATAGATCAAGAGAGATCTCCAATGCTTATCAAAATATCTAAGGAAGAAAACATTAGTATTAAAGATAGTTTCAAGATTACATTCTTTAAAACTTCGCTATCTGAGAAGGAGATGGTTAACTTCATGGCATTCTTCCAAAATAGACAAGTGAACTTTGCATGGTTCTACACAGACATGTCAAGATTAGACCCTAATTAGTGTTACATCATCTAACAAAGATATCAAGGGAAAAACTAGTTAAGTAGAAGTTACACAAAATGCACCCTCAAATATCATTGTTAGTGAAGAAAAAACTTCAAAAGTTATTAGATGTGGGTTTCATTATGTTGGAAACAAGCAACACTGAGAGGGGGGTGAATCTGTGTTGTGTAAAAATTAGCTTTATTAATCTTGATCTTCAAAGCACTTGTAATATTCAACCAAAATGCATAAACATGAAGTAAACAATCACAACACCATAAAACAAGGATTTTAAGTGGAAATCTTGTTAGGGGAAAAACCATGGTGGATGGCTAATCCACAATGTGATCTGAGTATACTCAAAAGGAAGTTTAAAATATGGGAATGTACTTGCATTCATGTACACTGCCTAGAGATCACTATTCAAAAATAGAAAGGCTCATTTCCTTACAAAAGTTTGGATTACATCCAAAGGATTGAAATGAGAAAGGAAAATCTAAAAATGCTTGATTACAGTTCTGGTTAGGCTCAACAATCAATCTTCTATCCTTCTGACTCATTTTGTGCTTATGCTCTACTCTGCTCAAACCCGCATCACAAAATCCTTAATGCATAATGAAACTGTGCATAGTCACTCTGTAACCCTTCTGATATTCGCAACACACATTGACACACCTTGTTTGTATTTCAAAATGATATGATAGATCACTTATATATATCCACGACTAAGAATTTAATCGTATAATTTCATCTTCAATAGAACAAAAAATATTACAACTGTATGCTCAAATCATGAGTAATTTTTAATGAGCATCCACAAAGCTCGGCCACAACTTGGTTAGGACCCAAATAAAAAATGCTCATACAAAAAACACTTGAATAATTACTTTTTGAATGTCTGTAACATGTTATGTCAATCAAATTGGCCTTCATGCACTGATGAATAGAAAATTAATCAACCAAATCTTCTTATTTGTACACAAATCAATATGAGGCACTGAGATTCATAGATAAAACAAAGCATACATCAATCAACCTTCCCTGAGATCCACAAAAAAAAATAATAACTTAAAATCTTCATGTGAATCGATGAACACAAAACTATCAGATGCTTTATTCTTCCTAGACTGTCTTCAGTCTAACTGCCGATATGATCAAATGATGATGTGCAAAACCAAACAATGACTAGGGTTGCCATTAATGAAAACACCAAAAAACATTTGCAGTGTCTCTTTCCAACAATCTCCCCCTTTGGAATTGATGGAAACACTTAGTGAAGAATTACTAAGTGTCGGATTAGTACCAACATGAATTACACTACCAACTTCAAAGATTAAAGAAGATCTTTAGGAACAGCTCAAGAATACAAATCCCCCTAAGATGAGTATACATTTTTCATTCTACTACTCTCCCCCTTTGACATCAATGGAATTTTTTTGGGGAAACTACATACAAAAAATTAAACAAAATCTTCAAACTGTACAAGCATGCTTCTGCAACTTACACAAACTTGAAAACATTTACAAAATATTTCTTCATCAGGATCAAATTTGTGTCCCAAACCCTCTTAAGACTCTCCAAAATTGTTATGTGACCATAAAATAAGTAATATTATGTCTCTGTAAACTCAAGGTTCACTGGATCACTAACTGCCATAGCATCTTCAACTTCCTTTAATGCACTCAACATTATTTCTATCTTTGGACCAATTAGGCCTCTAAGCTCACATGCTCTTTCCACAATTATGTAATTTTCATGCTTCAAGCTCCTAATTTTTTCAAGCAGAGATATCACCTGACCTTCTTGCTTTCCAACACCACCAGCTAAAGGATCAAAAGCTTTAGAAATAACAACTAACTATTTTTCAAGATCCTTAACCTTCTTCTCATTGACCTCAGTAAATTTAGACAAAGACAAACATGACTTATAGATCTTTCCACCTTCAGATAGATCACTTTGAATATTCTTCACACAAGTGGATAATAGAGTTATCATTAGTTATCATTCCTTTAAACCTATTGAACCTTTTGGCATCAAATTCCTTTTGAACTTTAACCATGGTTGACTTCTCAAGGGACTTGAAATGAGTATTTACAGAGTTAATGAGATTCTTCAGTTCACCAAAGGAGGAACTAGATGGATCCTTGACATGAGTAGGCATTATTTTCTCTAGAACTCCAGATGCAAGATTTAAGAGTTCACTATCCTCGATGTGAGACTTCAACAATTCTTCTCTAGCCTTCACCTGGGCAAATGATGCAACCTTCATTTTCTAAATTGAGGACAAAGTGGATAGGTCGATAGTACCTTCAACCAATTTAGGGTCAAATTCTTCCTATTGCTCTGCCAAAAGCTTCTTCACTACCTCTGTAGTTTCTCTTGCTTCCACATGAACTTCCTTTACTTGAACCTTCTCTTCTTAGACTACTAGTTCTTTAGCTACCATTTCCTATTTGCCTTTAGGGACCTCAACTTCCTTACTTGACATCTCCTTTTCTTCAACTAACACAACCTTAGAAGGTTCAATCACCATCAAAACTTATGTATCATGCACATTAGGAGGAATCTGAGTACCATCATTTACCTCTTCATTCACCAGATTAGATGTAATACCTTCAACATTGACTTCTTCAGCGACAACATTGATTTTGTTCCTTAATAGGAATGCTTCGAGAATTTTCTTAGTTTCTTTAGCAACTTCATCAGTTTCATCGATCATAAACTTGTTCACCCTTGTCTTGCTCTTGAATTCATTTTTAGCTTTATTCAAGATTTCCTTCATTTCTTCCATAGACATCACCAGACATAACTCTGCAAGAATTCTCTCTCATTTTATCTTCTTCTATTCTAGCATTTACTCTTCTCATTTCTAAAATCTCATACAGGCTTTTAGGTAAACTAGACATTATTTCAATAAGAACCTTATTGAAAATATTTAAATGCTTTATTGTAGCCTCCTCAAGAGTTTTTTGGCCAAATTTATCAAAGGTTTCATATCATTTACAAAGTGGCTTAAGATTTTTCATCTTTGACCAAAGCTTTCCCAACCTCTTCTACTAACATACCAAGTTTGTCAATTTTTTCCTTCTTCTTTGCTTTGTCTTCTTCACCGAAGGGCTTTCTTTTAGTAACCTTTGTTGCCTAGGTGCCCATATGCTTTATTTCTCTCACATCTTCATCAAATTTAGTCTCTTCATCTTATGAGACAACTTCATAGACTCTTGTGCTTTTATTATTCTTCCTCTTACTAGATGCCTTGGTTTGAGTTTGCATAGGAACTGGCTTCACTGCAGGGGCAGATAGGGATGCATAGCTCCTTGTTGACCTAGTTCGGGCAGAGGATGTTGCTAGACTAGTAGATTTAGTTCTTGTTGGCTCTTTTTTTGCTTTAGCTTGTTCTCTCCTTTTTCTAGCTTCTCTTACTGCTTCTGTGGATATACCCATGCTCTCTACAAAGGCTTGTACTTCTCTTCTTACTCTTCTGACTATCACAAATTTCCTCAACTGCTCATGCACTTGCATATATTTTTCTCCATAGGTTCCAAACCTCTCTTCTGCCGGATCCAAAGGCTTATTAAGTAAATGTTGTGCATACATTTCTAGAATGTTCTCTTCAACTTCATAACCCATTGGAATTATCCACACTATTCTAGGATCAAAAAATTCCATCAGGCATTGATCAATGTCTACCATAAAACAAATTGTGTCCTTATATTTATCCACAATAGAAGTGGGATTTATTTCTCTTGCTTGCATTGAACTCTGAAAGTTCTTGAAGTATCCCCAGATTGCAATGTTTTTGGCTTGAATATTTCCAATTCCATAAAACATATCTCTAATCTAAACAACTACAAGCTGACCACCTTTCCAATTCACTTTCCCAACACCCGAAACTCCATTCATGAAGTGAAAGAACAAACACAACAATAGATTTCCATACTTAAAGTAATTTTTCTCGTCTTTCTTGATCTTACCAAGATTCTCCATCAATCGACTCTTGAGTAGCTCACACAAGTCATAATCTGCATTCTCCTTCACCATTTGGTAAGTTGCATAAATAGTTGTACTAGATACTGAATTATCCCAACTTGAGTGATAAATCATGTAACCAATGAACATTGAGGAAAATTTCACATCCACTTCAATGATATCTTCGATTGTCATGGCTCTTTTATCATATTTTGAACTTGTTGCATCAGTAACCATTTGATTCTTCATGGACTTCAAGATCGACAACCCACCAGAGGAATTTAAACCTATAACAACGCTTATGGCCTCCTTTATAATCTTAGAGGGTATATTCAACCACATAAATTCAGCATGAACGCGAATCGAAATATACCAAACCCCTTTGATTTCATCAAACATGGGGAATTTCACAAACTGTCCGAATTTCTTCTCTACCAGGGTTTTGAATTCTGGCTTGACACAAAAATCCTATCCAATTATATGATTTTTGTACAAATTGAATAGCTATGAGCTTCCTAAATATTCAATGTTTGCATGAGTATATGCCCTAATTTCTTCAGTATGCAAGACGTTGTACGAAATAGACAAAAATGCACCTAAGGGCTCAGTCTCAATGGACTTGAAAGGATGTCACTTGAATTTCGGACGGGGTCTATCCTTGACTTCAACTACCAATGGAGTAGCCATTTTCACCAATTCACAAATTCATAGGTTTTTTCGATTAAATACCTTTTCGTTGGATTAATGTTTGATTGTTGAAAGCTCCTTCACACTTGAATTTCGCCTCAATTTTCCAAAGTTCGGTTTAGAGATCTCCAAAATTATTTTCAAAATTCAAAGTGGAAAATGAAAGATAAAAATGACCTTTTAACACTCGCACACCTAACCTTTTTTATCGTAATAAATTCTTTTTACCCTAACTCATCCTGTTACCTTGTTTCCATGCACTATGAAAGATAATTCTTCTATAGACCTCCAATACATCATAATACTCTCTCCAATATATTCAACAACATTTGTAGAGAATCTATGTTCTTACTATACTTATCCACATCCTGGTGTCAGTTAATATTAGGGGGTTAAGAGATTTTCTTGACAACTCCCCCTAGGCCAAAGGCCTAAAACTAGTTCTCAGAGGAATTACCAGAAGGAGGTTCTGGTGCTGGCACATTTCCTTCAACAGAGTGACTTTTCTTCACCCATTTCTTTTGCATTTTCTTCTTGATCACATCTATAGTGAATTTTCCTTTTCCCTTAACATCCTTTTGTATGTTTTGATTTACCAAACATTTTCTATTCCAATAGAATCTAGCAATGTGACCAAATTTTTTGTAGTTATAGGACACAACATTTCTCTATCCAGACTAGTTGTTCCCCTGATTTTATCTTGATTTGCACTGGTTAGCAATATGGCAAAATATATTGCATGTATAACATCTGACATCTCTATTAAAGTTGTTCATCACATTTTTGCATTCATTTGACTTATGACCAAACTTATTGTAATTAAAGCACTGACCTAAGAATGATGGAGCACTTGGATTCATCCTACTTCTACACTGAGAATCCATATGACCAAACTTATTGCAAGTAAAAAAATAACCATTGAATATTTGAGCATTAGGTTGTCTTACCAGATTCCTTCCAACTCTATTTATCTAATTACCTTGCCTAAATCTCCTTTGTCTGGATTTGGAACTTTCTCCTTCTCCATAACCAAGACCTCGCCTGTCACCATCAGTCCTCTAACTTATGATCAGTTCATCAAGCTTGGATGAGCTAAATTTGAAATTATCTTTGTACTCATTTGTAGTAGCAAATTCATCTCTGAGATCATCAATCTGTTTTTCAAGCACTTCCTCATTGTTTTTAGATTGTTCCAATTTATTGTCCAAATAGTTGCATTCTTCAGATTTTTCTTTCAAGGACTATGCAAGCTTCTCTTCATTCTTCTTTCTATCTTCAATCTCCTTGGTCATCCTCCTCATGATAGATTCCATCTCATGCTTTAGGATTGTATTATCTCTGGTAATATTTTCACATTCTTCTGTCTTTTCCTTCAGGGCTTGACTTAGTTTCTCATCTTCAATGCTATTATCATCATTCTGCTTAATCTGATCATAGAGTTCCCTTCTCTTCTTCTTGGATTTATTGATTTTATATTTCAATGATTCAATGAATTTCTCAACATCCATGATGTTTTCTTGCAATTTATGAACTTCAAATTTTGACTGATCAAGATCATCTAGGGCCACCAAAAGTTGTTGTTGATGACTGCTTGAATCCATGAAAACACTTTCCAAGATCTCCCCAAGTTGTCAGACTTCTTCCAAGGAACTAGCTCTGATACCAATTGTTGGAAACAAGCAACACTGAGAGGGGGTGTGAATTAGTGTTGTGCAAAAATTAACTTTATTAATATTGATCTTCAAAGCACTTGTCATATTCAACCAAAATGCATAAACATGAAGTAAAAAACCACAACACCATAACACAAGGATTTTATGTGGAAACACTGTTAGGGGAAAAACCACGGTGGATGGCCAATCCACAATATGATCTAAGTATACTCAAAAGGAAGTTTATAATATGGGAATGAACTTGCATTCAGGCACACTTCCTAGAGCTCACTTCTCAAAAATAGAAAGGTTCACTGCCTTACAAAAGTTTGGGTTAGATCCAAAGGATTGAACTAAGAAAGAAACATCTACAAATTCTTGATTAAAGTTTTGGTTAGGCTCAACAATCGATCTTCTATCCTTCTGACTGATTTTGCACTTCTGCTCTACTCTGCTCAAACCCACATCAAAAAATCCTTAATGCACAAGTGAAACTATGCATAGTCACTTTGTAATCATTCTGATATTCACAACACACATCGACACACCTTGTTCGTATTTCAAAATGATATGATCCATCACTTATATATATTCATATCTAAGAATTTAATCGCAACATGTTGACTTCGATAGAACACAAAATATTTACAACTTTCGTCTCAAATCATGAGTAATGTTTAATGTGCATCCACAAAGCTCGACCACAACTATAATTTCCCCTTTCTAGTGGCAACACTTAAACCCGAATCTTGCATTCAAATTGCTTCTCAAAGAGACATTAGAAGCGTTAAAGATCAATAAGGTCAAAGATGATATAAATATTTCATTTTTTTATCAAAGGAGTATTCATTTCCTTCACTATGAATGATTCTTCTATAATATTTCATGAGTACATTAGGGTAGATATTAACATCTTTCAAGATCCCATTGATGGAATTCCATTATACCATTCATCATCATAGTGAATGAATAGAGTCATTATTAATTTTAAGACTCAATAATTGTTGCAAGCATTATTATTGGATAAATGTAAACAATATATTGTATATCTATGTATATATTATATGTATAATTTGTATGTGTCCACCTTCTATCAGATATTTATGAGTCTCAATCTATATATATACATACAAGTATATAATTATCAATTACCAAAATATATTTATCATCATATGAATTATATATATAGTGAAGATATTATATTTAATTTATATTTATCTTAGATATACATATTAAACATATATCTCAAATACTAAGCTTTACTAACTTCTTAATCCATTCATTTGTTATCATTTATTCATTCTTTGATTAGTCTCCAACACAATTTTGTAATTACCTATTTTATTACAAAAATCACATACCCTTTGTCTTGATCAGTTTGTAGTGATTTCTGATTTTAGAATATATTTGTATCTTCTTCCTTGATCGATGCCTTTTTGAAATAATGGTGTATTCCTTAAATAGCCTTAGACTGTCCCTTGTGAAGGGTGACATGGCTTTTCACATGTCATACCCCAACCATTGTTAATAGTTTAATGACCCTTTTTAGTTGTTGATTTTAATCGCTGCTTAGTCTTATTCATAAACTTTCCTCTTTAATTATAATTGTTGTCCACTTTAGATATTATTTTGTCTTTTATGAATCTCACTCATCGCTAAAATTGATAAAGTCAGATTTATGACTTTATAGATATATATTTTGTATTTGTAAATATATCTGATATTTATACTTATTTTTATATTTATATTGATATTTTTATATATATAATATATATTATATATTATATTTAATAATTATTATAACTATAATAATATAATATTCATATAATAATATTATTTAATATAATATATATAGTAATAATATATGTTTATCTAAATGTTAACACATACGTAATTATCTCTATCATTCAATTTGACTAAACACTGCAAACAATTTTACCATCTTTTATTTGATACTTAAATCTTTAATTTAAACAATGTTTGAATATCGGGACATGAAAACCCTCCCCACTCAAGATTGCTTTTCCTCAAGAAATTAAAATATCTTTTCATTTCAGTAGTTACACCCCCAATTAAAGAAGTATTTTGACCGATAACATTAACATGTTCATAAAAAAATTAAGCGTAAAGTAAACACAATGATGAGCTCTAAATGGATTAGAAGTTAAATAAAAAAACCAAGTAGCTCAACCAAGTGGGAAAGTAGCTCAATTATGTAGCTCAACCAAGCAAGGAAGTAGCTCAAGCATGTATACAAGTAGCTCAAGCAAGCAAGAAAGTGGCTCAAGCAAGCATGCAACTAGCTCAATCAAACAAGCAAGTAGCTCAAGTAGACAAACAAGTAGCTCACGTAAGCAAGCAACCAACTCAAGCACTCAGGCAAGTAGCTCCAGCACACAAGAAACCAAATCAAGCAAGTAGGTAGGTAGCTCAAGTAGACAAGCAGGTAGCTCAAGCACACAAGTAAATAGCTAAAGAAAGTAGGAAAATAGCTCAAGTAGACAAGCAAGTAGCTCAAACACACAAGCAACTAACTCAAGTAGACAAGCAACTAGCTCAAACACGCAAGCAACTAGCTCAAGTAGACAAGAAAGTAGCTCAAACATGCAAGCAAATAGCTCAAGTAGATAAGAAAGTAGCTCAAACATGCAAAGCAACTAGCTCAAGTAGACAAGCAAGTAGCTCAAACACATAAGAAACTAGCTCATGTAGACAAGCAATTAGCTCAAGCAACTTGAGAGACAAAATTCCTCACATTATCAAAACTAATTATAAAAACAAATCTTGTTGAAGATACATGAAGTTACACATAGATACATGTCATACATAAGGTATAAATATGAGACATAAATACATGTAATACATAGAGTATACACAAAAGCATGAAGCATATATGCGAATAATACATGAAGTATATGCACAAGTACCCGAAGTCACAAAGCATATATATGAATACATGTAAGTCATAAATTATACACTTGAATACAAGTCGCAACAAATACAATGTCATATACACTCGCATACATCGTCATGAACCACACACTTGAATTCAAAGTATACAAATACCAAGTCAAAGGGTATACACTCGAATACAAATACATCTCAAATTAAAATACAAGTCATAGAGTATGTACTCAAATATAAATACAAGGTCGTGTACACTCAAATACAATCACAAGTCAACTCAAATACAAATACAATCATAGAATATACACTTGAATACAATTGCAGAGTCATGGAGCATATACTCAAAATACAAATACAATCACAAGTCATAGAGTACAAAAATGCAATCATAATTCATAGAGTATACACTAAAATAGGAATACAACCACAATTCATAGAGTATATACTCAAATAAAAATTTACTCGAATGAAGTATATTGTCAGACAATTGGGAAGGGGAATTCAATGCATCCCATACTACACTGTGGACCCATCCACTATCCCAAGGTCATCAAGTATACACATGAGTAGGAAGCATACATGTGAACACACATAATACACAAAGTATTCACCTAAACATATGTTAAAAGGCATACATATAAGTCACAAGGTAAACATTTGAATACACTTGAATACACACAAATTATATCAAAGTATATACTTGAATATCTGTAAGGCATACGTAATATTGACTCAACAACACCTTGCTGAAGTTATTGGTCTTCTCAATCATAGGTATGGTTGAATAGGATTGTTGCATTGTGATGCCCTAAGAGCTTTTCCTTCCAAGCCCAAGAGTAGGTATGTAGGACCTCTTGGCCCAACAATGGTAGACACACAATCATCCATGTGGGTGGACTACTCAAAATGACCCCTAGCACCTGCTATCCCTTCTGCACCTCCTATTCCCCATTTCCTACTATGATGGAGAGTTCCTCAAGTTGATCCAACCATGTGATAGTTTGGGGGAAGGATTTCCCTAGGAGGTTCATAAATACTCTCTCTAAGCCCAAGAGCAGGTATGCAGGCCCTCTTGGCCCAACAATGGCAGACCGCAATCATCCATGTGGGTGGAGTACTTAGAAGAGAAATATAGCATATACTCAACCTATTAGTTCCATCCCTCAACCACTACATGATTGTTTGACGATAAAAACTATTGCATCTAATGATTATCATAAGTTACCCACAATTACACCATGCTATGACAAGATATTAAGAGTTCAATTTAAATAATCTATTAATCATATGAATGCATATGCAACATTTCCTTATGATATTCAATGTTTATATTTATATATTTATCAATTATCAAATATTAATAACTATATTAATATATTTATCAATATCAAATTTTAATATATTTTTCAATTACCAATTCCTTATATATTTACCAATAATTAGTATTTGCATTCATAACAAATATTATTTTCTAATTATATAAAGGTATTTATGATTTTTGATTTAGAGCTATGAAAGTGCTCACCTAATACCTACCACATCGATCCACATCAGTTAGAATATGTTTGTATATGTTTATAGAGTATACCTTCTTCTTTGGTAAGTTTGCATACACCATTTTCATAGGATGGTAGGAAAGTTGCTCTAATACCACTTGTAATGTCCCCTTTCTAGTGGCAACACTTAGACCCGAATCTTGCATTCAAAGTGTTTCTCAAAGAGACATTATAAGCATTAAAGATCAATAAGTTTCAGTGATAATATCTAATAAGGTCAAAGATGATATAAATATTTCATTTTTTGTCAAAGGTTTATTCATTCCCTTCACTATGAATGATTCTTCTATAATATTTCATGAGTGCATTAGGGTAGATATTAACATCTTTCAAGATCCCATAGATGGAATTCCATTATACCATTCATCATCATAGTGAATGAATAGAGTTATTATTAATTATAAGACTCAATAATTCTTGCAAGCATTATTGTTGGATAATTGTAAACAATATATTATGTATCTATGTATATATTATGTGTATAATTTGTATGTGTCCACCTTCTATGAGGCATTTATGAGTCTCAATCTATATATATATATACATATAAGTATATAATTATATAATTATCAATTACCAAAATATATTTATCATCATATGAATTATATATACAGTGAAGATATTGTATTTAATTTATACTTATCTTAGATATGTATATTAAACATATATCTCAAATACTAAGCTTTACTAACTTCTTAATCCATTCATTTGTTATCGTTTATTCATTATTTGATTAGTTTTCAACACAATTTTGTAATTATCTATTTTATTACAAAAATTATGTACCCTTTGTCTTGATCAGTTTGCAGCGATTTCTGATTTTAGAATATATTTGTATCTTCTTCCTTGATCGATGCATTTTTGAAATAATGACTTATTCCTTAAATAGCCTTAGACTGTCCCTTGTGAAGGGTAACATAGCTTTTCACATGTCATACTCCAACTATTGCTAATAGTTTAATGACCCTTTTTAGTTGCTGATTTTAATCGTTGCTCAGTCTTATTCATAAACCTTCCTCTTTAATTATAATCGTTGTCCACTTTAGATATTATTTTGTCTTTTATGAATCTCACTCATCGCTAAAATTGATAAAGTCAAATTTATGACTTTATAGATATATATTTTGTATTTGTAAATATATCTGATATTTTTACTTATTTTTATATTTATATTGATATTTATATATATAATATATAATATATATTATATTTAATAATTATTATTACTATAATAATATAATATTTATATTTGTAATTATATTTATTTAATATAATAATATTCATTATTCATTATATAATAATATTTATTATTCATTATATTAAAATATTCATATAATAATATTATTTAATATAATATATATATATTAATAATATGTTTTTATCTAAATGTTAACACATACGTAATTATTTGTATCATTCAATTTGACTAGACACCGCAAACAATTTTACTATCTTTTATTTGATACTTAAATCTTTAATTTAAACAATGCTTAAATATCGAGACATGACAACAACTTGGTTAGGACCCAAATAAATTTTTTTTGAGCACAACAACACTTGAATAAGTACTCTTTGAATATCTGGAACATGTTATGTCAATCAAGTCGGCCTTCATGCACTAATGAATAGAAAATTAATCAACTGAATCTTCTTATTTGCACACAAATCAATACGAGACATTGAGATTCACAAATAACACAAAGCATACATCGATCAACCTTCCCTAAGATCCACAACACAAAATAATAACATAAAATCTTCATGTGAATCGATGAACACAAAAATGTTGGATGCTTTGTTCTTCCTTGATTGTCTTTAGTCTAATTGTCGTTATGATCAAATGATGACGTGTGGATCCAATCACCAACTAGGGTTGTCATCAGTGACAACACTAGAAAACATTTGCAGTGTGTCTTTCCAACACATTAGACCAATTGATTATCGTGATTGGATATCAAACTTGGTACCTCTCGCTAAACCCATTAGGGGCATCAAAATATGCATAAATTTCAAAGATCTAAACAAGGCATGTCTCAAAGATGACTTTCCTTTACCTAATATAGATATGATAATGGATTTGATAGCGGGGCATGGAATGTTATCTTTAATGGATGGATTCTTAGGATACAATTAGATTCACATTTCCCTTGAAGATCAACTTAAAACAACATTCAATTGTCCATGGGGAACCTTTTGCTAGAATGTCATGCCCTTTGGCCTTAAAAATTCCAAATATACCTACCAATGGGATATGACCACTATCTTCCACAACATGATGCATATCTTTATGGAATATTATGCTAATGATCTGCTAGAAAAATCACTCACAAGAGAAGGTCATTTTGATAAACTGGCCAAGGATTTTGAAATACTAGAAAAGTATAATCTTTGTTTGAATCCTAAGAAGTGTGTATTTGGGGTTGCATCAAGAAAATTTTTGGGATACATTGTATCTAGAACATGCATCAAGGTGGACCCAAAAAAGGTAAAATCCATAATCGACATGCATCCTCCTACTAATATTAAAAAACTACATAGCTTATAAGGAAAGCTCCAATCCATTCACTGATTCATTTCAGAACTAGCAAATAAATGTCATCCATTTACACACCTTTTGCATAAGGGTGTTACATTTAAGTGGGATGAAAATTATTAAAATCCATTCCAACAACTAAAATATTATCTTGTATCTCCTCTAGTATTAATGCCACAAGTTCAGGGCAAGCCTTTGTTATTGTATATATCTACCACATCAACAACACTAGGTTCTTCTCCTTGCACAACATGATGACTCAAGTAATGAAAGGGAGGTCTATTAATTTATTCATAATCTAGTGGGTTATGAACTTAATTATGCATCAATTGAATGTGCCTATTTAGTGGCTAGTTTTGCTTCATAAAATATAAGACATTATATGTTAAACCACCAAAATAAAATCATTACAAAAATTGATCCCCTCAAGTATTTTTTGAACAAGGCCACACTAACAAGACGACCGGTTAAATGGGTTATGATCCTAAGTGAATTTGATATTGAATATGTAGACATGAAGGCTATCAAAGGGAAATTGATCATAGACTAGTTAGAAGACGCCCTTATTATAGTTGATCACTGCTAGTGTTAGATTTTCTTGATGAGGGTGTATTCATGGTAACCCCTACCTAGACATGGAAACTTTGCTTCTATGGATCATACACTTAAAATAGATCAAGAGTAGGTATATTATTCATTACACCCTAAGGTGGTTGTATACCCAAATCATATTGTTTGGAATTCCCATGTACAAACAATGTCGTTGAGTTAAAGCATCAATCATAGGAATCAAGATAATAATATAATGAAAACTCAAGCAAATACAAGTCTATGGTGATTCCCAACTAGTTATAAAGTAGGTGAATGATGATACCAAACTAAAGGTGAGAAAATTATACCCTATAAAAAATGGTAGATAGTTTTAAATAGTGCAATGACATCACATTTGAGTAGGTTCCCAAACTAAGAAACAAAGCATCAGATGCCATGGCGACCATTGAAACTCTCTTGTACATGCCCCATAATACCCAACAATGTGAATTCTTAGTGGAACAACTCTTAATCCCTGCATTTGATATTCCTAAGTTTGAGCTTGTGTGTGTACTCCTTGGTCCCAATTCTCCCTGGCACCAAGACATATACGATTACCTCCATCAACAAACCCTTCCACCTAATTTATCCAACAACCAAAGAAAATATTTTATTAGAAATTCATCCCAATTCCTCATTCTAGGCGATACACTTTATCAAAGGAGATTTTACGATACTCTCCTAAGATTTCTTAACTTGGAGAAGCAAAAACTACCCTACAAGAGGTAGATGATATTTTTGGGTCACACTCTAGTGGTCCAAAACTAGAAAATAAATTGATGAGAACTAGATACTATTGGTTGACAATAGAACATGATTGCCACAAGTTTTCTCGTAAATGTCACAAGTGTTAGCAACATGATGATATTATACATGCACCAAATTATGAGCTTTAATATATCATCATATTATAGCCTTTCTCTCAGTGGGGGTTCAAATTTGTAGGAAAAATCCATCCCCCATCATCCAACAGATAAAAGATCATTATTCCAACCACATAATACTTCACTAAATGAATTGAATCCATTCCTCTAACCAACATCACTAGAAATAAAATCACTAACTTTATCCTAAAATTTATCATTTTTTAGTATGATATTCCATCGGCTATTATCACTAATAATGGTTGACCATTTAAGAACCAAGATGTCTACAAGCTCTACGATAAATTTCACATCCAACACCACTTTTCATCCCTTATTATCCGTAAATTAATGGTCAAGTGAAGGCATAAAATAAAACTATATTGAAAAATCCTTAAGAAGATTATCAATGATGTTGACTGCGACTAGCACATCCACATTAAACTTGTACCATGGGCTTATCGAACTAGCATTCACACACTCATAAGCATCACCCCATATTCCCTAGTCTTTGGAGCCAAAGAAATTTTACCTACAAAATATCATTAATGATGAAGATTATAGAGCTTCTAGACTACATGACTTGGAATTGTTAGATGAACGGTGTCTTAATGCACTCAATCACCTAGAATTTTATCAAAATAATCTTCGATGTAGTTACAATAAGGTCATCTCATGAAAGTTCACCATAGGAGACTTAGTACTTAGATAAAATCAAAAGAATTAAAAATAATGTGAGAAGAAAAATAAATTTGAACCTAACTAGCTAGGCCCCTTTGTTATCATTGCAACTTATTGACCAGGAGTGTATCATCTTGCTACACCTGAAGGAGAACTATTAGATGAGCCTATCAATAGTTGTCACCTAATGAAATTCTATACTTGATCCTCAGAGTATCTTAATTGGAAAAACCAAAATTAAAAAATTAAAAAGATTAAAGATAAATAATCTTTGCTATGGTGAAAACTAATTTAGTGGAACCTTGGGTAAGTACCATGGTGAAAAAATGTTTATAGGCACCATGTGTAGAAGCTAATCTCCACCATCTATTAACGATTCCATTTATGTCATTCATAATAAAATATTTTTCATATACCTATCACCTCAATCATGGATTGATATTGGCCAATAATCGGGTCACCCATCCTATCTTAGGACATCACCTCATAATAATTTCATGAAATCCATCCTATTAATAACAAATCCTAGTCCTAATTGGGGGAATTTCCTTAACCTAATGTTTGGATTCAATCCTTGAAGTTATTCTAAGAGGAAACATATTTCACACATCATATAGCATCTTTTCACACTACCTATAATAAACAACACCTTTCACAAATAAATCTTGCATCACACTCACTCACCATAGCACCAATAAATTATCATTTGCCTAGATGGGAGATTTAACAGAAAACAAACTATGTAAAACCCAAAGGACACTAAGTTTCCATGAAACAATCACAAATAGGAGACTCTTTCTAAACTATCTACAACCTATTGATCAATTTCCAAATCCACTTTAAACATCCTATCCAACAAACCATGTCCTAATAGATGCATCATTCCTAAAATGGACATTGTCCATTATTGAACAAATATTTTTTGGCAAGAAAATCAGATAACTATTCATCTATTTGGTCCTTGATTCTTTTTATTGATTGATTTATCTTATTGTCCTATTCGAATTTTCCTCAACGATATCTAAAAATTATTAGACGAGAAAGAATAGGGAAAGGTCATTGCTTTCATATGTTGTGTTTGTGGAATGTCTTTAAGTGTTATTATGGAAGGTATGATCCTTGTGTGTATTATACTAGATTTGAGTATTAAAAAATTGACCTATGTATATAAGATCATTAAACACATTTACACATTATGATTATCATGCTGGGAAACTATGTTCCCTTGCATATTCTAAAAAGGTTCCATCATGTCTAGTATGTTTAAGAACAATCCATGTTTGATGTGTCTTTATCCAAGCAAAGGATATTGAATTCGCCAAGGTTTGTCTCAACTTGGTGTACATATATCCACTTATCACAAAACAAAAAAATTAGGCAAAATGATATAGACCCCACCATGGCCTATCATGCCTCGGTGTGCATACATCCACTTGCCACATAATAGCATGCTCTATGATGATAAAAATAACACAAAATAAAAAGAACAAATTATCTCTCATATCTATCTAAATCAATCTATTTCTATTCATTTATCTCATTTCTCTCTACTTTATTTCATTCATCATACATCCCCTTAAGTGACATTAATCAACAATCACCATTTCCTCATTATCTTCAAGCACACTAACTTTCATCTATGCATGTATCATGACACAACAAAAAACAAAGCATAGTACATCCACATAATCCATACATCTTGCATACACACATGTAACGAACCATACAATGCATATCATAGAAATATCCATCATCACAAGTATATATCCTACATCCATTAGATCCATAACATATTAGTCATTGTAATCGAGTGAATTTTCACCCTTAGGAAAATTCCCCATTTCATCACCCCTACCTTAGAAAATTTAAACCTAATGATGCAATTTCACCACCGCCACCTCACTCCTTCCACTTGGCCACATCATTTAGCATTGGTGGAGGAATCTCTGTTGGGGATGCACATGCACCATGTGGATGTTTGCATGCCTCACTGCCATGCTAATAGGATTCTTGCCCATGGATTCCACAAAAAAGTTATGTTTCCTATTGGGTGTGAAGTGTAATGTCTCCTTCCTCCTTGACCAATGAATTTTGACCCTTCTACCACCCTTTTTCCAATTAAAATATTCTAACTTTCATTCTTTCACTCTCTCTTCACTCACTCTGGCATTCTAGATCATTCTAGCACTTCCATTCTTGCTCCTACACCATTTGTTCTTGGTTGCAAGCTCCTAACTTGGCTCTAGTATCACATTCTTGTTACAACACAATTTCCATTGGAGAATCTTCAAACTTAATCTTCTCTATTTGGTGGAGATTCTTTCTTCCTTCCACTATTGGCCTTGAGAGCTCATAGTTGGGAAAGTGATATTGTTCACTATAGTCCATTTGCATCATCTTGTTTATTGAGTAGAATTCTAGTTGTTTGTGCTCTTTACTTAGTGATACTACTTCCTTTCTATTTAATTTATTTATTTCTATAATTTATGGCTATATGGCTATCCATGGAGGTGGAAACATCGAAACGAAGGATTGATAGAGGCAGTCTTCTAGAACAACCCCAAGATTTTTCTCATTTCTATGTGTGTAGGTGTTTTCAAGTGGAGCTACTTGAAGAATCAACTCATGGGTGAAAAGGTACATTTTATCTCTCCTTTTCATTTCTAGCATAGTTCTTCTTAGTGTCCTTTTTGTCATATTTATTATTTTTGTACCTTTTTATTCTCTATGAAAACATAAAACATCGCATAGTCATGTAGCTAGTAGATTTACTTGTGTTTTTTCCTATTTTCTGGACCCTTGCCCGTATGGATGCCAACACATCCCTAAGACATCAACACACCACGCTGGAGTCTGAGATCCATGCTATCATCCTCAATAGTGAGTTTTCTAGGCAGAAGGCCAAACCTTTGAAACCGACTCTCTCAACCCTATGAGCATCTGGTTTTAGCCTCAATACCTTTTCCTTTTCAAATTCTTTAGAAAAATCGAGGTAGTTTAGGGTAGTTGGTTCCTTGGGGATTTCCTATGACCTAGAGACCTAGGAGTGACGGGTCCCCCATCTCTACATTTTGGTGAACCTGGTGTGAACCCTTTATTTTTGTTTCTTTGTGTCAAGAATTCTTCTCCCACATCTTAGGTGTGTTGCAAACTTGCGTGTTGCAAAGCTTTATGAGATTTATAACTCAATCTACAACCTCTAGTTATGTTCTAAGAAGAAGCATGTGACATTTAGAGATGGATTATGTTAATGTCATTATGGGTCTTACCCGTGAAGAATTGACCTCTAGAACAAATACAAGTTTTCTTAGTCCCTTTTGGGAAGACCCTCGCATTCCTAATCCCACTACTTCTCCTTTTGCTTCATCTTTGGAGGAAAATGAGGCTATCAAAATTCTGGCCATAAACAGAAGACTTTTATATTTTGGGGAGTATTTGGGAAAAGAAAGGGTGATAACTAAGGCCACTAAGGTTGTGAATGACTTGAGAGTTATGTTGGAAAAGGACTAGGTAGGTCTTGAATTACTTCAAGGTATTGCTAACATAATGTACACTCATGTCCCATCACATAACCTTATGTCTGGCATTACCCAAGATCTTCGGTCAGGGACTACTAAAAGACAGATAAAAGTCTTGATGCCCGAGGTCTCGATGTATGTGGTCGAGACCGGCTCGTCTATTAACACTACTACTATTCCTCAAATGCCCCCCATTGTTAAGGTAAAGAGGGTACCCTTAGATTTCAACTTTTTCAGCTTTAATTGTTTTGGTGGTAGTTCTAGAACCCATATTGGTCTTGGTGGCGGGGTCTCTACTCAAATGGGGGTTGGTGGCTCTAGTGGTGGTTCCACTCATCCCATCTCATCTTTTGACCATGTTTTGAATGCCCTATTATAGAGCATGGGTCAGATGCAAAATTAGCTAGCGAACTTGTTCAATTCTACTTCACAACTCTATCTTTCAACCTTTCTTTTGGCATAGTCCTTTGTTGATAGAAATTCTAAACACTCCTATCCCTCAAGGGATGGAGATTCTGAAGTTCAAGAAATATGGTGGTAAAGGAAATCCTCAAACACACATCTCAACATTCAATACCATGTGCATGGATTTATTTCACCATGATGCTTTGGTGGCTAAGTTATTTCCAAGGTCTCTTAAGGATACTACCCTTGAGTGGTATTGTTCCTTACCAAATAATTCTATCTTTTTGTTTGATCAGTTGGTAAATCAATTTCTTTGACAATTCCAAGCTAATATCGAACTAAAGATGACTTTTTCAGATCTTGTTCAATGTAATCAAGGGGACAACGAGAAGATAACTGATTTTACTACTCGATATCAAGTGTTCTTCTCAAAAATTTATTATCCTTTGCTTGGCTCGAATGATCAAAAGGTCTTTGTTAGAAATCTATAGAGGCCTTGGTAGAAAAAGTTTACTTCAATGGAATATCCTTCTTTTGCACATCTATGTGCTGCTTTACAAGAATACCAATAGACAATTGCATAGTTCATGGGATCTTCCTCATGCTCCCGTTCTGAGGGTAAATCTATAGTGTCAGTGTCTGGTAAAAACAAGGTCATTGAAAATGTGGTCTCTATGTCTAATGACAAGAGCTTGAAGTGCAACTTGTTAGGAAACTACAACCATCTAATGACAATTTCCACATAACCCAATATAGAGATCTATGTAAATAAGTAATCAAAATCCTCAAGAGAGAAAAACCCAGCCTCCAAAAGCATCCACATGCAAGAGAATAGACAACATACCCATCAAAGATGACACAAGATATATCCTAGGAAAACCCTCAAGAGGGAAAAACCTAGCCTCCAAAAGCATCCACACTCCATGTATTATTCAGCAATGAAGACCCATTACAATACATCTTCAGAGACTCCATGAACACTTCTAAAGCAACAAGCTATCCATGCATTCCATGTGACCAAGCATCAATCCACACATCCCATTCCATGCTTCAAACCCTCACACATGCACAAGCTCAACCTACTAACCTGCAATAAAACTCTCCAACCCTAAACAACTACCCTTGTGGTTGCTTTTATAGAAGCAAGCTCCCACAAAACCACCAAGTGGTATTACATAAACCATGTGCCCAAAACCATGAACTTAAAAAATCATGTGACCCCACATTTAATATTGGGTACTTTATTATATTTTATTTTTCCCCAATATTAAATAATTACATTCTACAATTAAGTCCCAATGTCACATACAACATAAAGTGGCCCCAACATTATAAATCTTGGTGATGCAGGTCCATCTAGGTACCCCTAGGTGCACCACACACATAATAATAAATTAAACATTATAAGCATTATGCAAGGTGTACAACACCTAATTCTAACACAACTGATGTTTTATAAAGTTATCGGATTCTTACACTCCTATGCTGAAAATATTATTGAAAGATAAAGTCCTAAAATTACTAGACCCCCAACCTCTTATCAAGCCTTATCTTGATTGGTATGATGAGAATCAATTCTTCCAGTACCATTGAATACATGAACATGATATCGAAAGATGCATGCAATTGTGTCATGAGATCCAAGATTACATCAATGATGGTACTATCCGTCTTGATGAGAAAAGAAGAATTCTAATAAGTTTATGGGAAAGGCTAATAGTGAATTACAAATCTATATAGATCCATTTTCATCTCATTCCACAAGCTTAAATTTCGAACCTTGTACTTCTATTGATTCTATTCCATTCGAGTACATTAATATGGTATCAGTCACATGTATTCCTCTCGCCCAACATGTGAGTGGATCGCCAAACATAATTTTTACCTCATGGGACTTACCTATGAATAAAGAGACTTCTCCCTTGTACATTCTTTCTTGTTTCAATGGGAAAATTGTGAGTAGTTTCCTAGTTGACCTCATGAGCTAAGTGAATGTTATAGCAGAAGAAACTCTACTAATAAATTTTTTGCATAGGGAGGAATATGAAGAGTCGAAGGCCACTATATGCACACACGATGGACTCTTGATCCCTCCTCTTGGTTCTATTACTCTTTCGGTCTTGGTAGGACCTAAGACTGTGGATACCTCTTTTTTCATAATTCCATAGCTAGACATATTCAGGGTGAAACTGGGCATTCCATGGTTGGTTTCCATGAATGGCATCGCTTTGGTGATTCATAAATGTCTCAAGTTCTCTCATGAGGGCTCTATGCAAATTGTTCACAACACCGATTACAAACCATTGGTTTCATGTGGGGGCTTCTCAATAGACCAATTTTAGCCCACTCCCATCAAACTGCTCCCTTTGAGAATGTACTTGCTATATTGTGCCTATGTCAAGTATAAGATTGGGGGTACAATACCAAAAGTGACCTATCTAATTTCTCCCTATGCCATTTTGGTAAAAGGCTATATGATTGCACAACAACAAGCTACCTCCTCCTCCCAATAAAAGGGGAAGGGGAAGCTTTCTTGAGACCATGACCTTTCTCTTCTATGTCCTCTGATCCATTCACTTTCGCTTCTCACCCTATTGTGGTTTCCTCGACTCTTGCTCACATTCCTCACATGGGGATATTGATGGTGCCTGCTTGGTGAAAAGCTAAGGGCCAGGTGTTTGAACTTCCCATCTTTCCCATAGTTCCTAGACCCATTATTTATGGCAAGGGGAAGGGTCCTCATGGAGTGGTCCCCATGTCTCAACCTCTATAGCCTCCTATCATTCCTCCTCATGCCCCTTTAAAAATGAATGGGAAGAGGCCCACTATTGATGCACTCGTGTTTTCTTCTCCACCTACTATTGTTTCGCTCTTGCACTTCCTACTCCTCCTATTAGGAGATTATCCTTCCATTGACAATAGTTGTGGAGGAAACTTCTATGGTAGAACAAGAGCCTCCCATCCCTTCTTAGGCTGAAACTTCTAGTTCTCATAGCTGATGTAACCATCTTGTGTGTGAGTGCAAGCATAGGAGAAATGATTTGACCACTAAACTAGCTACCTTATAGAAGACAAAAGGGGAGCTAGTAGCTCCTATTTCAACCCCTCTTATTGTGCATCCTCCCTCTTCTCCTACTTCAGTTCCATTCACCTTAGTTCTGCTTCTAGCTCCCCCGACGGGTGCTCACGATCCTCACCCCAAAAAGGTGGAGGTGTTCATCACTCCTTCCATGTAGCCTTCGCTTTTGATGTCCCTTCCGAACATCCCTCCATTTTCTCAGCCCATAGACATTCTGAACATTATGGTGGTGTCTATCTTGCCTCTATCTTGTCCCTCCTTTGCCTCTACTTCTTTTGTGGGGATCAATCATCCTTCATTGAAGCACAAGCTGAAGGATGACCTCATTTCAAGTGGTGGTTGGAAGAAAGGTTCACCTTCTTTTAGACTAGTTTTTCTTTGGCTTGTGTTGTCCTTGTGATGGAGGTAGCCCTATCATCCCCAAAGTTTTTCATTGCCCCTCTCAACAAGGTCAATAGTGGATCTCAGGCACCTCCTTTTTCTCCCACCCAGTTAACACATGGCACTTTGATGAAGTGCATTTTTAACTTAGTGGATGATGTCCCAGCTCTATCAGTGATCTTTGTGAGATCGATGACCTTTACCTCACAAGAGTTGAACAAAGAGGACCTTGAGGGGAATTCTTCCTTGGCCCTTGTTGTAGGAGAGTCAGAGGGTACTCCCCTCGGTATCACACCCTTATAGGATTTTCCTCCCCCTTGCATAATAATCTAGATTGGGAGAAGGATGACCTACTTGTTGATGAGGAGTAGGGGTACCTCTTCTATATATGTAGATTAGATTTGTGTGTGTGTTGTGTCCCCAATGTGCTTGTATTTATGGTTTTGTGATCCTACCTATAGGACCCTTATACCCTTGTAGGTTCTTGGATATAGGCTTGGAATTTTTTTCGTAAACTTCCTCTATATGTTTCATCATTCTTCTATATGTTGTGACTTTGATTTTCAATAATAGGGGATGATGAAAAGTGTTGGGGGCATTTAGGCCCTCTTCCATGTTGACCTAATTTTTTTATTTTCATTTTTTCTTCATGTTCTCTTCTTCATGATCTAGGATCTTTAGGGATTGATTATATTTTGTTCATACACTAAGTGCTACTTATTTATATGTATAAACTAATCCAACCCTAAACTCCCAAATCCTCCTATCTCTTGATTTCTTCGTCTCTGCTTGTTTCTTGTTTTATTTGTATTTTTTGTCTCTCTCTATTTTCTTAGTAATGTTGTGGTGCTTATGTGTTATCCCTCGTGTGTGTGACAAAATTTCCATGTATACATCTCTTAATGTAACATGGGCCACAACATCCTTGCTTCTTTTTTTCTCTCCTTTGGATGCCATGTGCTCCTCTACTTCACACGCACCATCCTAAGGGGGGGATACCATACTTATCTAATTTTTTATAAGGTTCATTTTGTGGCCAACAAATCCCTTACTAATAATTTTTCATTTTTCAAACATGCATTCTTCAACAAGGACCCCTTAGTGGACTTTTTCTTTTAGAAAAAAAATTCATAACAAAAGAATCTAAAAGATTTCCTTCAAGAAAGGAGTACTTTTTCTAATGAAGAAGTCTAAAAAATTACCTTTGAGAAGGAGCATTCTTTTTATTAGATTCCTTAACAAAAGAGATCTTTCAAAAGGATTCCTTGATGATAGAATCATTTGTGAAAAATGTTGTGATTTTCAAAATGAAGTGTCCATTTGCATGGCCCCATTGCTATCTTGAAGGGTTCCCAAGGGGGCCCCTTTGAAAGCTTCTCCTTCAATTTATTTATTTGTGATATATCTTCTTGCCTTAGCTTTTCTACCTAACATGTTTTTTTTGCAACTTAACATGTTGCTTTGTAGGACTGAGCACCTTTAAAACCACTTTTACTATCAAGCTTGCAAGACCAAGCACCTCGTCAAGATTTCCTTGCAGGAATGAGCACTTATAAGGCTCTTTCACATCAAAATCTTCAAGCTTGAGCACCTATAGAGTCCTTTCATGTCAATTCCATAGGAGGACTAAGAACCTATGGTCCTCCCTTTGTAGGACTGAGAAATTATGAAGCTCCTTCTTTCTATAGGATCGAGAACCTGTAGAACCTTTATTCAACTTCTACAAGACCGAGAACTTGTAGAACCTTTGTTCAAATTCTATAGGACTAAGAGCTTATAGAACCTTTTTTTAACTTCTGTGGGACCATGAACCCGTGGAGCCAATTTCATAGGACCAAGTAATTATGGAGCCATCTCTCTCTCTCTCTCTTTCACACCAAGGTTTCCCTATGGGACCGAGAACCTGTAGAGATACCTCTTGCACATCAAGGTGTGCCAGATCGAATATTTTCTTCCTCGATGGTTAAGGTATATTCTCTTCAACCTCATTCTACTTTACCTCGCATTTTCCCTAACACACATGCTTGCTAAAGTGGGGGAAAAATGTAATGGAGCAAATTTCCACCCCTAATAAAATCCCCCATTTGGTCAAAATGTAAACCCAATGATGCAATTTCACTACCACCACCTCATTCCTTCCACTAGGTTGGGTTTTTTTGTGTTTGTGGAGAAATATTTTCTGGGATACATGCACGTTGTGTAGATTTCTACACATTGCATTGCCCTCTTGACAAGATTCTTGCCCCTGGATTCCATAAAAAAGATTACATTTCCTATTGGGTGTGAAGTCTAATGTCTCCCACCTCCTTGAATGATAAATTTTGACCCTTTTACCACCCTTTTTCCATTTCAAATGTTCTAACTTTCATTCTTTCACTCTCTCTTCACTCGCATTGGCATTCTAACTCATTCTAGCTCATCCATTCTTGCTCCTATACCATCTCTTCTTGGTTGTAAGCTCCTCACTTGTCTCTAGCATCACATTCTTGTTACAACACCATTTCCATTGGAGAATCATTGAGCTTCATCTTATCTATGTGGTGGAAATGCTTTATTCCTTCCTCAATTGGCCTTGAGAGCTCATAGTTGGGAAGGTGATATTGTTCACTATTGTCCATTTACATCCTCTTTTTTATTGAGTAGCATTCTAGTTGTTTGTGATCTCTACTTAGTGATACTACTTCCTTTCTATTTCATTATTAATTTCTATATTTTTTAGCTATCTAGCTATTCGTGGAGGTTGGAACACTGAAATGGGGGACTCACTAAGGTAGTCCTCTAAAATAGCCCCAATGTTTTTTTCGTTTCTATGTGTATACGTATTTTTGAGTGCAACTACTTGAAGAATAAACTCCTGGGTGAAAAATTATGTTTTCTCACTCTCCTTATCATTTCTAGGATAGCTCTTCTTAGTGTCCTTTTCATCATATTTGTTGTTTTTTTATATTTTTATTCTTTGTCAAAACATAAATTATCTCATAGTTAGGTAGTTAGTAATTTTCCTTGCATTTTTGTCTATTTTCTAGACCCCTATCCATATGGACACCAACACATCCCTAATACACCAACGCGTTGTGTTGGAGTCCAAGATTTGTGCTCCTATTCTCAAACAATGAGTTGACTAGGTAGCAGGGTAAACCTTTGAAACTGGCTCTCCAAACCTCATGAGCATCTGGATTTAGCAAAATGAAAGTAGTAAGCCATACTTCTCAATTTTTTGATAAGGTGAATTCAGTGGACAAAGAATCCCTTACTAAGAATTTTTTGTTTTTCATAAATGTATTCTTCAACAAGGATCCCTTAGTGGAATTTTTCTTTTGAAAACAAATTCATAGCAAAAGAATCTAAAATATTTCCTTAGAAAAAGAAGTACTTTTTCTAATGAAGAAGTCTAGAAAATTTCCTTTGAGAAGGAGAAGTATTTTCATTAGATTCCTTAGTGAAAGAGATCTTTCAAAAGGATTCATTGATGATAGAATCATTTGCAAAATAAATCGCACTTTTCAAAATAGAGTGTCCCTTTGCATGGGCCCCTTGCTATCTTGAAGGGTTCTCGAGGGGACCCCTTTGAAAACTTCTCCTTCAATTGTTTTCTTTGTGATATGTATTCTTGTCTGAGATTTTCTAGCTAGCATGTTTTGTATGTAGCTTAATATGTTACTTTGTAGGACTGAGAACCTTTAAAACCACTTTTACCATCAAGCTTGTAAGACTGAGAACTTCATCAAGATTTCCTTGTAGGAATGATAACCTATAAGGCCTTTTCACATCAAAATATTTAGGATCAAGCACCTATAGATTCCTTTCATGACAAGCCCTGCAGGACTGAGAACCTGTAGTGCTCCCTTTGCAAGACCAAGAACTTGTGAAGCTCCTTTTTACATGATCGAGAACCTGTAGACCCTTTGTTCAACCTCTATAGGATATTGAAACTATAGAACATTTACATTCAACTTGTAAAGGAATAAGAACCTGTAGAACCTTTGTTCAACTTCTACAGGATTGAGAACCCATGGAGCCAATTCCATAGGATTGAGTACCTATGGAGCCATCTCTCTCTCTCTCTCTCTCTCTCTCTCTCTCTCTCTCTCTCTCTCTCTCTCTCTCTCTCTCACATCAATGTTGCCCTGAAATATCAAGAACCTATAGAGATACCTCCTACTTGCATCAAGGTGTGCCAGCTTAGATATTTTATTCCTCAACGGTTAAGGTATTTTATCTTCAACCTATTTCTACTTTACCTTGCATTTGCATTGACACACATGCTCACTAAAGTGGGGGAAAAATGTAATGAAGCAAATTTACACCCCTAGTGTAAGACCCCTTTGTTTTTCTCTTTTGATTGAACAGTGTTCTGTTTGGTTAGGCCTTATTCTCTGTTAGTGCTATGACCTTGGTACTCGATTGCTGTGTGATCACTACCTTTATCGTGATTTGGTGATGTATCTTGATGTGATGATACTGTATTCAGATGCTATCATTATGACATGTTTTGAATTACCATAAGTGGTTGTTTGAATTAATGAGGTATTATGCTTTGGATTAAATTATTATGTTAGATTTGTCAGTTAGTAATATTATATTGGTGAAGGGGACGGATCACATCACTCACTTGTGAGTTCCCTACGATTCCGTGATTCCCTCTTCATGATGTGTTTTAATTTTAACATATATATGCATGTGGATATACTTTGTGTTCATAGGTTGACAGGTACAGGACATCGACTCCACCTGGTTTCACAGGTTTGAGTGTGTCCATTGCCCAATGGTATTCGATTGGGAGATAGTAGCTAGGTTTTCCGTGCCAAGTCACCACCCTAGTCATAGTGTCTCGTCGGTCTTAGTGTGGTCCAGTTGTTTTATATTGTTCAATATGTTTGGTTTTAGTTTAAAATAGAAGTTGGAAAAAGGTTAAAATATATGCTCAGTAGTTAACTTGCCATTTAACTTTATCTAGTTTATGTTGAAATGTAATTTAATTTATTAACTAATTTAATTTATTAATAAATAAATTTAATCTTTGATTAGATTTAGTTTATTGATAATTAAATTAATTGATTGGAAATATATTAAGTTTTTCCATTTCGGAGTTAATAGAATTTTGTGTGAAATTGTGAATATTGAAAAGATGAGATTGAAAATAAAAGAAAATAATTAAATGTCAATTTAAGAAATTTGGAATTGAAAAATTGATAAATGAGATATTTTGCATTTTCTATTTTGGGGAATTGATGAGGGTGGTTGTAGGATTTTAGGTCTTTTTCCTTATGTTTGAATTTGGCTTCACAATTTGGAGAGGATGGAGTTTTTAGAAAAAGATGGAATAGAGGAGAGGAGGAATTTTGGATTTTGTGGGTTTTGGTTGGAATCTGAGGAAAGTGCTGATTTGAAGAGGGGATTGAAGCAAGGATTTGTGCATCATCTGGATCTTCTCAAGTTCTTGGATTACCAGGTTCATGTCTTTAGTTTTTATTTGTTTGAAAAATATTTAATATGTTGTGTTGTTGAAAATCATGTTGGAAAATTAAAAAAAAAATAGATCTATGTTGGATTCTTCATGTTGATATTGTTGGAAAATCTCAAACCTTTGTTTTTTTTTTCTCTATTTGGGTTACTCAAGAAAATAAAAGTGATGTTCTTGGCTGTAAATAGATATTTCAATTTCATTTCCTCAATTAATCTTGCAAATGTTTTTTTTGAGAATATATATATATATACACATTATATATGCTCACATGTATATATATATATATATATATATATATATATATATATATATATATATATATATATATATATATATATATATTTATATAGGGGGGTTTGTTGTCAATTTTTTTATAAAATAAAATATATATTTTTATCCTGGTGGGCGGTTAATAATCCATTTGCCAAGGAAAAATAATTTAAAAAAGTTTTGGGTGGGAGATGGCGCTGGGGGCTCACCTCCCCGTCGCGCCCCCATGGGAGGCGCGTGGGAAGGGAGCCACACCTAGCGCGGTCTCCCCTCTACCGCCGCTCCCCTCTCCCCTTCACCGCGGTTGTTGTGGGAACAACCACTGCCACTGTTGGTGGCGCTGTTCACACAGCCGATCACCACTGCCGCTGATGCCCAAACACTGCCCGCGCCTTGCGCCCTGTGTGCGATCTGTCGCCACCCTCCAAAAAAAACCTCCGCCACCCATGGCCCTAGGGAAATCCATGACACGCAGCCCCAAAACTGCGCTTGATGCCCTAACCGCTTGGCCTTAAGCACGCGGCCCAAGGTAGCCATGGCCCAACCCTAATGGTTGGCGCACGACCCAAGGCATTTAGTGGCTTCCTTTTTATAATAAAAATAAATAATATTTATATATTTTTTCATTATTTTATATTGTATTAATTTAATATTAAAATACATATGTATTTTATATTATATTAATATAATATTAAGTAATAATGTGTATATTTATATTAAAATGATGTTTTAGCCAAGGCATGAATTAAGTTAAATTGAAGAAATGAGAATGTGGTAATTTTAATTAAATCCCTGTTTTTAATTTAAAATATTATTTTTGAGAAAGAAGTAGTCTTGTTTTAAATTAATAAGATTTTAAGACAAGATTAATTATATTAAAATGGTCATAGGGAAAAGATGAAGCTATATTTATTTTCAATGAATTTTGAATTGCAGAAATAATTGGATATCTTATTATTATTTAAATACATGTAGGGAATTATATATTGAGCTTTAATTGCTCCCTGGTCTGGAAAAGACGATGCATGATTTAAATGTAATTGTGAAATTTAGATCATTATGCAATAGTCATATTATTGTTTTTATTTTTATATTTGAAAAGTCAAAAGTTGAATTTAAAAGAAATTTGTTTAATAGTGTGAATGAAATGATTTTAAGACGATTTATTTGCAAAGGAGAATTAGTTATTTTTAAATGATATGTTTTGAATTATTGAAGTAAATATCTGTGTAATTGTTAATCTTCCAAGGAATTGAGGTATTGACGGATTTAAAGTGATTACGTTGAAAAGGGAAAACAATATTTATATTAAACAATGTATTTTGAGTTGTGGAAAGAAATGGTGATATTACTATTATTTAAAAGCAAGTAGGGATTTAAATAATGAGTTTTAATTTCTCCTATGGTCTGAAAAGTACGTATGTTTAAATCAATTATTTATTCTAAATCTTTATTTTCTAAATGGTTGAAATATACGTCAAATTTATATTTATTTTAAAGTGGATAGTGAAATTAAACCTTTGATTGAATTTTATCCTTCGTCTAAAGGAGACATAGTCAATTCAATTTTATTAATGCAATCAATTACTGAATGTAATTAGGAAAGGGATTTAGCATATCCAAAGGTAGTTTCTTTCAATTGCCTTCAGTGAACTTTCCTTCGTGTTCTTGATTGGTAGAAATGGGATAAATGGGTGTTTAATTTGTAAGTCTTCTAGATGGCGTTTTTAGTTGTGTGGGTTGTCATGTCATGTTTTTCAACCTAAGTGTGAGATCCTTGGGTAGTGCACGGGGTCTAGTCAGTGTTTACCCGGTTTCCATGAACGGGGATGTTTCGTGCCTCCTATTGGATTAGGAGTGGACTATGTGTTTGTGCCTCCTTGTAAGGAGTGGTTTTGTTATTTTGTTACCTCTAATGTTTGGAGATGGATTTATCTTATGTCGCTTCCTGAGAAAGGAGTGGTCATGTTATTTTGGTTGTTGTACTTTGGTACCCTTGGTGTTTGGATGGTATGTGTGTTGTCAAGTAGAAGAGTGGCTTCCGTAGGGGCCAGAGCTCGAAAGAGGTAAACTAGGTAACCTTCAAAGGTGGTTTAATCAAGTGATAACTAGAAAAAAACTTAGAAGATTAGGTAGTACTTCTCACTAATCAAGATAATTATGCCTCACTCATAGACACAAGGGCTCGTTTAGACTTGGGATGAGTGGGAAGGCTTGGAATGGCAAGGTCATCTATCTTGTCTATATGAAAGGTATTTGATTGCACATGAGTGAGTATGGGGGTCGGGATTCAGTAGAGGCCACCAGGATAACCCATAGTGGGGTTCGGAGCCTAGGAATAATCCCAGAGGATAACCCATGATGAGTTGTGTGATGACACTCTATCTAGGACAACAGTTGGTTCTTGTTTCTTGTGGGTATGGTTTCCTTAACATACCTGATGTGACCATAATTGGTATTCGATTATTATGTGTATGTTTCTCTTAACATACTTGATCTGCTTTATTCCTGGAAGAAATATGACCATGTGAGTTGTACTTGAGTTGTACTCATGATTTACTTGTGTTGTACTTGTGAGGTTCATGTGATTGGTTGTTTTAGTTTGGTTCAATTTTGTGTTAGCCTGTGTCTAGAGGTAGATGGTCTTGGCTAGGATTCCTTGTTACTATCTCCTAGCATGGGGGGTGGGCCTTTGGGTTCCACTTGGTTGGGTGGCGTGCACCTAAATCCATTGGGTTCTTTCTTCATGTTCTGTGGATGAGACTTCCAATTGGAGAGCTCGTGGGATTTAGTTTCAGTTCTTACCTTATTTTATTTCAGTTGATCTTGCATTATTTTACCCCTCATTTGTTATCGAGGTGGAAAGGTGTAATTTGTAATTACGTTCATTGGACTTGCCTCATTCGGGGAATGAGTGATGTAATCACCTTATTAAGTTATTGATATTGTAATCATATGGTATTACTTTTATGGCAATGTAATTTATCTTGTATGGAATGTATGCATACTTAATATCTTGAGTAGATGTATTTTTTGCTCTTATGTTGTTTGTGGGTTGTTAAATATTCTCAGTCTCGTAACCTTAGGGGATGTTTGCAATGGGTAGCGAACTTGTATGTTAATTGTGCTTAAACAAAAAAAAAATTAGCCTATTTAAGTAGTTGTTTGCAACTTCCTCTAGGGTTGCATGGCGGGGCGTTACACCTAGGAAAATTCCCCATTTCATCACTCCTACCTTAGAAAATGTAAAATCGATGATGCAATTTCACTACCACCACCTCACTCCTTCCACCTAGTTTCATCATTTTGCATGGGTGGAGGAATCTCTTTCAACGAAACACACGCACTATGTAGACGTCAACACATTGGGCTACCATCCTAGTAGGATTATTTCCCTTGGATTCTACAAAAATGTTACATTTATTATTTGGTGTGAAGTGTAACATCTCCTACCTCCTTGATTGAATTTTTTAACCGTTCTACCACCATTTTTCCAATTCAAATATTCTAAATTTCATTCTTTCACTCTCTCTTCACTCACATTGGCATTCTAACTCATTCTAGCTCTTCCATTCTTGCTCCTACACCATATCTTATTGGTTGCAAGATCCTCACTTGGCTCTAGCATCATGTTCTTGTTACAACACCGTTTCCATTGGAGAATCATCAAGCTTCATCTTCTCTACATGGTGGAGACACTTCCTTCCTTCCACTATTGGCCTTGAGAGCTCATAGTTGGGAAGGTGATATTGTTCACTACTTTCCATTTGTATCATCTTGTTTATTGAGTAGCATTCTAGTTGTTTGTGCTCTCTACTTAGTGATACTACTTCCTTTCTATTTCCTTTATTTATTTCTATACTTTGTGGCTATCTAGATGTTGAGGTGGGAACACCAAAATAGGGGACTGACTGAGGCAGTCCTCTAAAATAGCCCCAACATTTTTCTCATTTCTATGTGTGGAGGTGTTCTTGAATGGAGCTACTTGAAGAATCAACTCATGGGTGAAAACGTATGTTTTCTCACTCCCCTTATCATTTCTAGCATAGTACTTCTTAGTGTCATTTTTATCATATTTGTTATTTTTGTACCTTTTACTCTCTAACAAAACATAAAACATCACATGGTTAGGTAGTTAGTAGGTTTCCTTGTGTTTTTATCTATTTTCTAGACCCCTACCCATATGGATGCCAATGCATCCCTAAGACACCAATGCATTGCGCTGGAGTTTGAGATTCGTGTTGCTATCCTTAGATAGTGAGTTGTCTGGGTAGTGGGCTAAACCTTTGAAACTAGCTCTCCTGAACCCGTGAGAATCTGGTTTTAGCAGAAGGAAAGCAGTAAGCTATTTTCCCTTCCTTTTCAGCCTTTGTACCTTGTCCTTTTCAATCTATTTAGTAAACTTGAGGTAGTTTAGGGAAGATCATTCCTTGGGACTCTCCCATGACCTAGAGTCTTGGGGGTGATAGGTCCCCCTTCTCTATAGTCATATAAGCCATATAGGTCATCATCATATACTAAAAAAGTAAAAAATATCATAGCATTATATCTAGTCTATCCATAGCATTGTTACATAGTACAAAATCAAAAGGAGCATATGTGCCATGGTATATTTCTAATCAAAGCTTTCCCAAGGGCTCATCAAATACAAATGTACAATACATCATGCTTGTAGGCCAAAATATTTTTTCTACAAAAATACATCATCTCAAATGCCCAATCTATAGAGAGATCCCTTCCTTAGAATGGATACAAGTAGGATGGTGTGACCTTGATGGTCCTAGAGCTTGTGACCCTCTCTCTCCTTATTTTCCACTCTTCCTTGATAATGATTTAGGAGGTGGTGGCCCCATCACCCCTCACTCATTGATCTTTGTGATCTAGGTCTCTTTGATCTACTGCATGTGTAACTGGTAGCTCGGTGATCTAGTGGTACTAATCCCTCATATAGAGACATGTAGCATATGGCCTCTTGTGCATACTACCCAATATGTGAAATGATCACTATAGAAAGACCCTGTGCAATATTTTGGATCCTTATGAATGAATACTCTACTCACTCAGAATAAATAACTATTACATCTCTCTTCATCATCGATCCTTTTACATTGCCCTCTACACTCATTAATTGTCCCTATACACTCTCTAACTATGCCTATGCGCTCACTAATTGTGCTTGTAAACTCTATACCTGAGCCTTTAGGGCTATAACTTGACCATCCCATTATGACCCATTGTCTCCTCCCCTAGTGGTGGGGAGTTCACTGCCTCATCTCTTAGTGGTAGAGATTGTACTACCTTCTCTCCTACTAAATGTAATGGTGCTACTTGATATACCATAGGTGGTAGCACCGCTATTGGCTGAGCATTGGTCTTGATCCTCCATCATCCCATGACTAAATCAGCTATGCAATCACCTATCTCTCCTCCCCTCCTCTCCCCTCCTTGCATGCTATCCTCCACCATCCACACCTACAGGATATGTCAATCATCTAGGTTTCATCATTTCCCATCATCTATCATATGTACAGATTATCCTTGCATCAAATTTTTTTGGCCATGGCACCCATCACACTGGTACGAACCCCTCAAAATATCTAATCACTATATTTTCACTAATAATAGGCCCCAAATGTACCACCTCTCTAGAGGTACACACAAGTATAGCCTCATTGGCTGGTACATCTTGTCTCTCCCCAAAATGTCTACATACCCTATATGGAAAATACATCTCAATGATTTGAGTAATCCTCTTAATCAAATAATGCCTCTTCCAATAATATGATAGATGCTCTCCAACATCTGACCATACATCACATCATCTCCATGTTCTGCAATAGAAACTAACCATATCATCTATCACTCACCATTGATGGGGAACATCTCTTAATCGACGATATGTCAGAGTCTAACCATAACTATGAATATATGGTAATCTAGGTGCTCATGCTTTTTCTATCAATTATTGCAAAATTACTATGTGCTCCCATGTCCATCTATGAAGGAGTATCACTCGACATCTTATGCTTTCCCCATGTCTATACACAACTTGGTGAAGTTTATTATATAGAGTAGCTAGTACACATGGACCCCATGCATACACAACACCATCCTCAATCATATGCTCTATCACTAGCCCATATCCAATAGGAAATCCTTGACTCCTCTTGTTAGGGAGTAGCATGTTGCTAATCACTGCCACCAATAACACATGTAGGGTATCAAAGTACACCTACATGTAGCTCAAGATAATCTCATAATCCTCTATCCCAAGGTCATTTGTCATAAACACTCGATTCAGTGCCAACTCCCCACCATCAATATCATACACCACCCAATCCCCATGGATTGAGATCTGTAGAATCCTCCACACATCCTCGAGGGTGATCATCACCTCCCCAGTTGATAATAGGAATGAGCTCTACCCACTATACCACCTCTTTGCTAATGCAACCATCATCACCATGTGTTCTTGAATCTCTGGCATATAGGTGATATACTATAAACCTGTTGTCCCTAGCAAAGTTCTCTAATCATTTCTAATATGCATCTCAACCTCATAGTATCAAGATGCCTCTCATGAGACATAAATGATTCCTAATCACCCTGCACCCAACAAGACAACTTAGTTATTAAAATTTACTATCACTTTCATAGACCCTCGCCCTACATGCCATTTTTGACGTCAACCAAGTCAAACTTAACATTTATGCCATTTTTGACAACAAATGTACCCTTCCCATTTAGGTTACCCTAATCTAGCCCCGCTCATGCATCTTCCTCTATCTAGCCATTACACCCTCCCTTCATAACATATTACACCTACCCTTAAACACACATTCCCCATCCCTTTCTAACAAATTTCATCCTCCCATTTAACATATTCAAACCCAACCTTTACCATAATCATCATCATTACCCACAACCACACCCTTATGGATAAATTTGTGTGGGTATCATAATAATTTTGATGCATCACATTAAAATTTGCACCTCAATCAACACATGTGTGCCATGGTTGAGTACGTATGCACCACAACCAATGTATTTGCATCATTGTTGAGTGTGTATGGGCCATGGCTGACACATTTGTGACATAGCTGAGCATGTATGTGCCATGATCGATGCATTTGTGCCATGAAAATAACACATATGTATTGCACATTTGTGTAACTCACAAATAAATGTGGCCGTCAAAATCAACTTTACCAAAACCATGGAATTTATGCCATAAAACCCTCAATTGTGAACCCATAGAGCTTGGCTCATTCACCAACACCCTAGCTAAAAAATGCATAAAAACATGAAATTAATAATAATAGTTAGAAATCCTACCTCAGCTAGCATATCGTCCCTCTATATAATTTTTTTCACTTGCTCCACATGATGATCACCCTCTGGAATCCCATCCATTCTCTTCAAAACTCACTCTCACAAAGCTAGAGCTATCTAACCAATTTACACAATTCAGGGAGTGTAAATGAGGAGGAAATCCCACCCACCCTATTTTTATACCCCCACCTAACCCTAATTTCCCACCATCCCCCTCACTTATTTCTTTCACATTCACTCCCCCATCCAATAACTTCATTTTATAAATTTTATCATTTTCCAATATCTTTCATTAAATTCATTCATTTTTTCAAGTCCATCTAAAATAAATGTTTTTAATAATTTTTTTTGTCAAACTCCCAAGGGAGCATCCCAACTCCATTTTCATTTGCCAGGGTAGACTGGGACATGTCACAAAAAAATTATTCAATTTCTTTGAAACAAAGCTATAACAATGCATTGTCTCAAAAAGGGGAAAAATGTAGACACTTAATTCTAACACATTTGATCCAAAATGAGTCATTTTCCATCATTTGACCTAACTAGTCAATCTTTAATATTTAATTAAATAATCTTATTATTTGATTAAATTAACAATAATTTTCACTTCATCATGATAACTAAATGATTTAACAATTACTTAATTATTTTTAATTTTTAATTTCCTCTTGATTCCACTTTAATTAAATTATTTCTAATTATTTAATTAAATCATCTATTTCACCACTATTTGTCTATATTAATTAAATAATTAATATTATTTAATTAGTTTACTAATTTTTTTTATTTCAAAGTTTAATTAATTAATTAATTATTATTTGATTAATTATCCATCTTAAAAATTAAATAACTATTTTTAATTATTTAATTAATCCATTTATCTATCAAAATTATCCTTTCCTAAAGTAAATAGAATTATTTATTTATTTTATTTATTTTTCATTTTGCACATGTAAAGAGTAATTAAATTTATTTAATTATTAAATACTCATGTAAATTCCACCTCACCTACTAACTTACACTTATTCTCAATCCACTCACCAATCAAATACACTTCACTCCCACTCACTCTGAGTTCATTGAGTAATCAATTCAGTCTACTAACTGTTAGTCTCAGTTAACACTCCAATCAATCTTCTTACTAATCCATACAATCAATTATTTGAAATCATCCAATCACTTAATTTTCCATCAATTCCTCTCATCAACCCTGAACAGTTGATCTTCTCGGTCTCTCTTTATATTTGAACCATTGATCAGTGTCACAAAAAATCTAAAAATTGAACCATCTTGTTATTCATTCATCATCTCAGATCATGCAGAAAAAATATACTCGAATAACATCCTTGTAAACTTTCTCATCTATAATATCTATCGTAAGTTTTTGTGTCTCATCCTTGAAAACTTTCTCATATCCTCTACTTTGTTTTAAATATTCTTTTAATTCCTTTATTCTCAAAGATAGATTTTATCTATCTTGAGATGAAAATTCAGTAGACCCTAACTGAGGAGTGGATGAAGGAGAATCCAAGCTTTGAGGAGGTTGCAATTGAGATACCAATTCATTGTATTCTAGAATTAATTTAGTGTGCACCTCATATAGCTTATTATAATCTTTCTACATCTTCTTGATTGTTGCTTCACTGAACTGTGCTATGCTCACTACTAGGGATGCAACTTGAGTAGGAGTAGTGTCAGTTAATATTTTAACAATTAAATTCCTAGATAATTCATGAACATCCACTTGTGATTTGTTGTGATAATGAGTTATGAACTAAATTGCTAACGTTTCATACTTAGTATTGAAACTTGATCCAAAATATAAGTTCTCAATTTTCTCATATGATGTAAGTACCTCAACTCCAATCTCTTACCTCATTATTGTATCTAATTTAATATCAGAGGATATATCACAGTTTGGTCATATGAGGAATCCACTAGATCTTTGATAACATACCTTCTCTCCTCAAGATAAATATTCTTTAACTTAAAATTCACCTTTTCCATAACCTCTTTGGTTATGTTTTTCAATTCTTCCTCGGTGGCTTCCCTCCTCACTTCTTTTTCTTTGTTTAGTTTACCAAGGAAATATGTAGACTTATTCTTGATTGAGAATCCCCCAATTATTTGGACTTCATAAAGTTGTCATTAATCATAAATTATATGCAAGAAAGGGCCATGCCATCATTTATTATTTTATTCCCACTCCTCAAATCAATCATCATCCTATTTTGTGATGGGTCATTCAATGGAGCTCTTGAAGGGGAGTGAAATATTTGGTTCACCTCTTCTTAATCAATAATATTTTTTCTTGTGTCTTTTAATCCACTAGAGTAGTCAACCAAAGATTGTAGCCCACTTGGTGTATCTTGAGTTGCCCTTGGAGGTGAAATTGAAATTTTAGGCTCTACATCATTTTGAATAGATTGTTCAACTTCTTGTTCTCTTGACATTTTCTCCATAAATATAGGTACTATTTCTTCTGATCCAATGGATTAGGCAACCAAAGTTTGTACCCCACTTGGTGTATCCCAAGGTGCCTTTGGAGGTGCACTTAAACTTGTAAGCTTTTCATCCTTTTGAACCGATTGTTCAACTTCTTTTTCTCTTGGCCTTTCCTCCATAGTTGTAGGTAGTACCACCGGGATAGGTGTATTTGCAACAATATATTCATACTTTTCTAACATATCCTAGAGCCTATTGAATTGGTCTTTTATCTCTAAGCATGCTCCCTCATATGAAGGATTTTCTTTATTCCTCTTCTCCTCAACCTTGTGGATTTTGGCCCATTTTTCTTTCTTCATCTTGACCTTGCCATAATCATTGTAGTTTATAATCACATCCTCTATAATATTGAACTTATGATAATAATTGGACCTCTTAGCATCTAGTCTAACTTGGTCAATGTAGTGCTTAGGGTCACATTTTTTAAGGATTTATACTTTCATTATGTATGACTACAATAAAGAAGGAAACACATCTAATCTTTCCTTAGTTGTGACTTAAAAATCTGAGAAAAAGGTTGTAGAAGGCATAATTAAACCTTTCTTGTTGATTTTGAGATGAAATTTATTGATTTCATTCAACTTCCACATAATATCTAAGAAAGTAAGACCATTTGGCACATATTTTGGTATTATATGGGGTTGCACAGGTGAACCATATATTCTAATTACAATAGTATATGAGTTCAAATACCAATCACCATAATTGTGATTTATTCCCTTTTCAAGCTATCTCTCCTTTGGCCGGAGGAATATTATGTTGTCTGACATCCTTTGTGTATATTCAAATCCCAAATTCTTTAGGATCAATAGAACAAATAAATCCTCAAAAGCCACATAGTTGGTAACATTGCAATGCATATCCTAAATATAAGTCCATATCTACACATGTATTTGGACTCCCTCCTCATTGAGTATTTTTATCCTCATGGAGCCACTCCAAATCTTCTTGCCACTTTGTAGAATTAAGTGACATAATAAAGAATATTATTGAAATAGATGGAAAAATATTTTTCTAAGATAGCCTTTAATTGGGAATGCATCCCCTTTGTAATTTATTATGCATAATCAAAATATCTACTTAAATCCCTATGTTGCACATCAACAAAAAAATCATCATATAGATAGACATTTACACCTTGTCGTCTTCACCTAGGACCTGAATTAAGGCATAATATGTATTCACAAAATTATCCTCAAAGATGTCATAGTTGAATGACTCAACTTCATTTTTGGAGAGCTTAAAAATTTCCTCTTTTCATCTCTTCTTTTGTGTTGGGGTAGCCACATAACCTTGTAACTGTGTATGTATTAGGAAAACTCTCTATTGAGGGCACCAAAATTGACTAGCACACTTGCAGTTACATTGAGGTTAAAAACCTTGGTGATATAGTGCCTACTAAAATGTAAGAGGACACCTCCATTCTTATTTATTATAATTTTGTTCATTGCATCATACCTCTAGGCAATGGTTATGATGAGGTCTACATACACAAACAGATTTGGCACACCAATTTTACCAAGTCCATGCACCCTAAGTTTAAAATTGGTTTATCTGCAAGGATTTTCTTGTAACCATATTCAAACAAATTTCATCCTTATTGAGGGATGAAATCCCTAATATTACTAGCTTTATCAAGAAACCTGTCTATTATTACCCCAGTGGTTTGAGAATTCATAGACCTTTTAGAGGATCTAGGTAAATTTTTTATCAAGTCTTCCTCAAGACTCCTCTTAACTCCACAAGACTTGGTAGAAGAATGACTCATTTTGTAGGTGTTGAATGTACTAGCTTCTTTTGAGTTATAACCTAACTAGGGATTTTCCTTATAACACTAAAAAATTCACTACATACTATAAACCCTAATTTGTATGATTCCAAAAGAAAAACTAGAGAATTCAATTCAAAAATTAGTGAATTTTACCTACCCATTTGTATGCTTTGAAACTCTAATTTTGAAACCTTGATTATTTCAATTATTCATATAATGGTGGTAGGAAATGGTCATTCACTGCAATTAAGACATTCTCAAGTGAAATTAATGCCTATACATATCTATTTGCCAAATTTTAAATAAAAGTTATCAATTGGAATTTATCATGGTGTTGGTATTTCTAATTGATTTCCCAAGTTTCTCTAAAGATTATCAAAACTCATAGACTTATTAACCCTAGATCAGTGGCCAATGAACAAGAGAGAATTTTATAGCTTTTCTCCTCTACACTTTAAGCTCTGTAAAACCAAGGTGGGTCTCCCTTTATACAACATCATTCTCAAGTTCTATGAATATTTTCAATGATTTCAAAACAAATTACAACTCTCACACAAACATTTTTTAGGTGATGAACTTGATTGGCTATATAATTCATCATTCTCTAAGTTTCATTAATTGTTGTTGCATCTTTGGTGCTAAAATTAGATTAATTGGTCTTTTCTTTTTTTGAAAGGCTTAGTGTCATGATTCAAAGGAATCTCCTATTGGAATAGATCCTTTATTTAATATTTCAGGTCATCATACGACCATACAAATACATTCTTATACTTTACAATAAATCAATAAGCATAAGTCTAATTTTGGAATTTAATTTCTTCCCAATATAGTCTTTCTTAGGAAACACATTTGTGCACAAATTTATTTCTTCTAGATCACTTTCATGGAAAAGGTTTGACTTAGCAATATATCTATCCAAATTATCAAAATATATTTTTAAGGAAACTAAGCCCTTTGGGATTTTATTAGTTTTTAATTGAATAATTTCATTCCCAAGCACTATTTCTTTTCCATCAACAATTTCCACAAGATTTTGAAAATCTATCTCTTGATTGTGGCATTCCTCAATAATATGTAATTTTTAACAAACCTGATCATCACTTAAAAATTTTCTAGTTACATACATTGTCAGGTACTAATGGTCTATTCAAAATCTCAATAGTGGATATACCAACAAAAGTGATATCATTAGGCCATACTACAATATTGGCCAAAAAACCAGTCATTGCATTTTTTGACCTTTCTATCTAATATATAGAAAAGGTATCAAACATTTTTATAGTATCCCACACTAAAAAATTGTATTTCTTTAATATTTTATTCTTTAAAAAAAATCTCTTATTTGGGATACTACTAATTCTAAGTCTCCTAAAAAATATGATATTTTTAATTTCATGTTTGATTGCCATATTGAGTCCTAGAAAAAGTGCTTCATATTCTGCTACATTATTTATGCATTCAAATTTTAGTGAAAATGAATACTTGAAGGACTTACCATTAGGTGATATTAGAATCACCCCAACTCCTGATCCTTCTTTTGAGAAAGCTTCATCAAAGAGCATCAACCATAATCTATATTTTTGTGTAAGTTCTTGAGTCTCTTCAACCAATGGTTTCTCTTTTTATATTTCCATTTGATAAATGCCAACCCTAAAATTTCCAATGTTAGTATCAACAAAAATATTTCATCTTCACATTCAATATCTTCAACTAAGTTTGGAGATCTTCTTTCCCTATTTAATTTTACATTTTTCCATTAATGGGAATCATGGCATATGAAAATTCCAACTGTATACTTCCACCTACTACTATAGCCCATTTTCTTGACAACATTCCATATTGAGTTGTAACGTCAAGTACTATAACATTCATCTTGAAATCATTTTTCAAGAATACAACAAGTTTGAACTCTATGTCCTCTATAATCCCAATCACTAGGAACTTCTCTTGAGTACATTGTAAAGAATCTTCCATATTATTTATTGAATTGTAATCCTAATCGATTCATTATAATTAGGGGCATAACATTTTTTGAAGCTCCTAAATCAATCATGCAAGTTTTAACCAATTTATTGTTTATTAACAAAGAGACATAAAATGGGTCAACCTAAGAAAAAAATTTGGTCAAGTTTATGCCCAAATATACATCAATTACATATGTACACTTATCATCTATGTCTATCTTGTTGTTTTTCTTTTGTTCCTTCTCTAACTGAAAACTAACTTTCTTGCTTTTAACAAACATTTTAGAAGAACCAGTTATCAAAGTTAATGCTTTATATTTATTTTCTTCTTGTAGAGCTTCCGCTAATATCTAATCAACTGATGTAGACAACATACATACGACTTAATGAACCTAAATATATCAAATTAGGAAATTCATTGTTCAAAAGGGGCTTCACTAGATTATCAACCAAGGAATCATAAATGTGAGATGATACTAGCACTATGTATGAAATTAAGAATCCTAAAATTTATTAATTGATCGAGCACAAGTAATTGAAAAAAATTAAATTCATCTAAAAGCTTCCTAACTCAAATTAACTCCTATTTAGAGAACATGGTAATAAAATACTACTTATTCTAAGTGACTTTTAGTAATTGCTACATGTACTTATCTTTTCAAAAATTATAACTAGTGACTCCCTATTGTATAGTGTGACCTATTTCAGCTAATCACTTAATATCATATAACAATATGTAAATCAAAAACTTCAGTTCAAAAATCATAATATAGTATTCAATGTAATGTAAATTGGAAACTACAATTTAGAGATTATAATTTACAATCTAACAAAAAACTAAGCTAATGGGGATTTTGTAGTAACTCAAATGGCCCTAGCTTGAGTTTTTGCAATCTATAATTGTCTCCTTCAAATACCAACTCATAAAATCATGAAACTAAGATATCCTTCTTTATTGTAATATGAACATACACAAATATTTCAAACAAAGTATAAAAAATATGATATTCAATCAAATTTTATGCAAAAATCTAGCTAGTAAGTCTCTCACAAGAGCATCCCCATATATAGGGTATGTGAGAGTCTTGTTATTCAAAAACTTTAAATGAACTGAGAAACTATTGAATCTTCCAAGAAAATAAAAAGATGGCCAATTATTTTTTTAACAGAAAGATAACAACAAGTGGGAACTATAGTATAAAAGTCTAATAAGGACTCTACACTAATTAAGAGGACTATTATAATTGGAGAACATTCTTTACAAGACAATATTTATTAAATTGATATCTCTTGTTAGAAAAATTATCTTCTTCCTCCATAATTTATTGAAGGTATGGAATGGCACATGGATTTTCATGTTCATATCCTCATACCATTGCCATCATCATCTTCAAGAAATACACATGTGCTAAATTTGGTCACCTCCTCTAGATGGTGTTGAACTGACATCCTTCTATTGTAGATGTAATTCCAGAATTTGCATCCTTTGCAATTTCATATTCCATTAACCTCCCCTTTAGATTAATTAAATTTGATAATGCAATACCCCTTTTTTCCAACCTTAATTTTGTCCCTTACCCCTTTCATTCTTGACCATTAAAGTAAAATTTTATCACAAACAATTGTGCATCACATAGACATCTATATGTCATGTGAATGTCTTGAAAAGAATCTTGACTGTATTGTTGTTTAGAAATTACACTTCTCACCTTCCCATGAATTGTAATGCCTCTACATCTTGTAGACACACTAATAATGTCACTTTGCATGTCTCTACCTCTTTCAAACCTCCCATTTTTTCATTCATTCAATTTATCTCAATCTATCTTGCTCATTTTCTCATTCTTCTTCATTATCAACATTCTTTTCACTCTCATTCTCTCAAGCTCTTTCACCTTGGCTCTCTAATTCAACACTTTGTCACTCTTGGCACATCTTGGATATCACATGCTCTTCCTTTTGGCATACTCATTTTCCAAAGGAGGGTATCATAATCTCTTAATTATATTATTGTTTTAATTTGCTAGCATATTGATATTCTAGCACCTTTATTCTTTATCTTATCTATTTTCTTTTATCTTTGTATATTTGGTTGTCTATAAAGGTGGAAACACCTACACGATGGTTTGACTAAGGCAAGTCCCTAAAACAACCCCAACCATTTTCTCATTTTTATGTCTACAATTATTTGAGTTGTTTATTTTGGGAGGCTTCATTCATGAGCCTCTTGTGAGTGTCTCCTTTCTTCTTTTCTATTTCATAATTTCCTTTCTATCTCATTTAGTTATTCTTTTTATTGTTATTCTATTACTTTGAGTGCATTCTTGAGATTTTGGTTATCAATAAGTTAGTGGGTTTTTAATTATTTTTATAGTAAACTCATTTTTCATTCGTATGAGACTATAGAACACTCCAGTAATGTCTATGCATCACACTTCGTTCTTGGATAAGAGCCTACCAATTTTCTCAAGAGATATTTGCAACCTACTCTTTCAGTCTCTAAAACTCTTGTCCTCTGATTTTGCATAAAACATAAAATATAAACAAACTCCTTTATCTTCATACCTCGTCACTTGAGCTTTGATACCTAAGGTAGTCGAGGAATGTTTGACCCTTTGAGATCATATCATTTTGGGATGTTGAATTTTATTCTTTGCATTTTTGTGAATCTGACGAGAAACTTTCCTTATCTTAGTCTTTTGTTGAAAGTTTAATCTCTCTTGTTTGGATGTGGATTGAGTGTTGTGATAATTTTATGAGTTTCACAACTCAATCTATAAATTTTGAGCACATAGTTAGAAGAAGGTTTTGACTCTTAGATATGGGTTCAAGAAGACAATTCAATCCTACCCACTAGTGTCCTAATTTTGAGTAGTTCACTATAGGACTATCACTTGGTTATACCCCTCCTTCTGTTTTTGTTCATCCTTCAAAAAAGTTTCAAATCAACTCTCAACCAAGTAATCCTTCAGCGTATTCCTCCCCCATATAATATGAATCTGCTCATAGGGTTCCCTTTGAGTAGGTTCAAACTTATGGAGGAGAATCTTAAAGATTTTAATTTTTTTTGAATAAAGATAATGTATACACTCAAGCTTCCCCTATCATCTATGGTTTGAGGAATCTTATCATCTTAGACCATAAGGGTCTTGAGTTACTTTGTTGGATAGCTAATTTTGTAGAGAATCATATACCCTCGTACATGTTAGCCTTGGGCCACCCTTAGGATACCCAATCAGAGATCACTGGTACATAGTTGTATCTTTCGATGCCAGAGGTGTTCGTGTACAAGGTGGATATTGATCATTCCATACCTTCTTTCAGCTCTATTGACAACACAAACACTATGCCCCTTGATATTCTTGGAGTTAAAGTGAATCACATCCCTTTGGAGTATGAGATACCTATATCTTGACCCCAAAACATTGTTGCCACAACTAGTCAAACTCCACCATTAGACCCTATCCTAAATGCCTTATTGAAAAACATGGGATGAATGCAATCACAATTGTCCAACCTAACTAGTGCTACTTATAAATCCATGTTATACAACTATTATTGTTGCATTCCCTTGGCTTAAGCATCTCGAATGTCCCCATCCCTCAAGGGGTAAAAATCATAAAGTTCAATAAATATAGTGGTAGAGGTGACCCAAAAACTCATGTCTCATCATCCATTACCATGTGTAGTGAATTTCTATATTACTATGCTTTTTTAGCTAAACTATTCCCATGATCCCTCAAGGATACTGCACTAGAGTGGTTTTGTTCACTTCTTGACAATTTTATCTTCTCCTTTGATCAATTCGTTAATAAATTCTTGCAGTAGTTCCAAGAAAACATTTGCCAAAGGTCACCTTTAATGATCTTGTCCATTGTAAGCAAGGGGCTCACAAGAAGGTGATTGACTTTTTTGATCAATATCAATCTTTTTTTTCTCAAATCTCTTATGTCCTTGATTTCAATGTCC
>CM021105.1:372927500-373050915 GCA_007115665.2 Sequoiadendron giganteum | reverse complement strand
GAATCTTGGCTTCCATTTTCAGTTGCTCAATTGATGTATTCTTGGTTGAGGTTGACAGAAGTATGGAAGGTTCGAAATAAGAAAATGAGTGGAAGGCTATGTTGTTGCTAGGAACATGTTGGATTTTATTGTACTTCTCCTCCAACTTTGCACAGAAATGAAAAGGCTCAGGATCGACATATAGTGTTACTTCTTTTCCTTCATGGGGAAAATTTAGGCACTGATGAAAAGTGGAATGGAATGCTTGTAATGCATGGATCCAAGGTCATCCTAGAAAGAGGTTGTATGGAAACTCAAGGTCTAGTACTTGACAAGTAGTTTCTATGATGGTTGGTCCTATCTGCACTGGCAACTAGACTATTCCTTCATAATTTCTTTCAAGGTCATCGTAGGCCCTTATGGTGATACTCTTACCTTTTTCAATCATCTCATAAAAAATACCCCAACTGTTTGACATATTTTAAGGTACATATGTTTAAATCTGCACCATTATCTATCAATACTCGTTTGACCATGGTTTTATGAACACCAACCTCTATGTAGAGGGCTTGGTTGTGGAATGTTCTTTGTGGTAAATATTTCTTAGAAAATATTAAATGATTACTTGTTGTGATCTTGTCAACCATGGCTTGGAACTAACTAGGATCGAGGTCATTAGGGACTGACGTTTCCAATGCCTTATCCAATATTTCCCTATGTGCTAGTGATAGTTTTAACAACTCTAGGATTGATATTAGGGCAGATGTTTTCTTCAATTGTTCCATAATGCTATAGTCACTTGGTGACTTAATTGTGGGTTTGGGAGAGGCTCCTTGTATTGTAACTCTTCCTTGATGGGTGGTTAAGTTATAGTTGTTGTCTCCTCCTCGTATTGTCACTATGTTTTCCCTATTTTGATCAACTTGTGAGAGGGTTCCTAAAACTATGTCAGCGTACGTGTAATTAGCATTGTGGTACTCTTGTTCCTTTTCTTTGTCATTCATTTTAGTGTGGTTTGGGATCAATTTTGAGTATATTTGAAGGTCCTTGTTTCTAGGATGATGCTCAATGTCTACTTCCCCTTTTTTTATCAAGTCTTGGATGATGTGTTTGAAGTGCATGCAATTGTTGGTCATGTGTCCTTTGATCTTATGAAATTAACATAAGTCTTTCTCATTATACAATGGTGTCTTGAAGCTAGGTTCCTCATAGTTTGGGTGATCATTCATTTTGATGAGGTTTTTTTGAACTAGTTTGTGCATGACTGTTTCAAGTGACTCACCCAGTATTGTGAATTTCCTCCTGGGTTGATCGTATTGCCTTTGTTGCCCTCCTTGATTTATCTGTTGTTTTACAACCTGATTGTTCTTGGGATAAGTAATATGGTTGCTTTGTGTGTTATTGGGACCATGGATTGTTTTTTCCACCTATGGTTTGTTTTGATGTGTGTTATGTGCATTCCATAATGCTCTAGCATCTACCACTCCATCGTTTGTGGTATTCTTGTTTTTGGACCAAACTTTAGGTTTCTCATTTGAGCTAGAAGGACTGTCTTTTGAGTTGTTTGATTTAAGGACTCCTCTTGAAATGAGGGATCTCTCAATATGTAATCCCTTTTCATTTGTTTCCTCAAAGTCTAAATGATATAGCATAGTGAATTGGTAGCTTATTTCAAGAAGTACATTCGTGATGAAAATATCCACCAACTCCTTGTCTGGAATGGGCCATTTTCATCAACTCGCTTTGTGTCTCCATCTTTTTAGGTAGGAGGTAAAGGACTCTCCTTGATTCTATTTGATTGTAGACAAGCTTGTGATGGTAATGTCTTGCTCTATCTTAAACAAGAAGTGGTTTACGAACTTGCTAGAGAGCTCATCAAAAGTTCTAATTGTTGGTTGTAGATGGGTGAACCACTCCATAGCATCATGTGTAAGGTTGCACAGAAAGAGCCTCATAAGATAGGCATCATTGTTTTGTACCTCCATACATGATACTAAGAAGTCTCATACACTCTCTACTAGATCTCATATTTCTTTATATTTGTTGTCAAACCTAGTTATTTCAAAGTTCTCTGGAAAAGGTAGTGTCGTGATGGAACGATTGAATGGGAATGGACAAATTTCTTGAAGAGTGTAAGTCTTCTTTTGTTTTCCTACCCGCATGTCTACTATATGTTGGGTGATGACATCTAGTTTTAGTTCCATCTTTTTTTAAAGTATATTTGTTTGCAAGCCTTTCATGTAATAACGCTATTGTCCCATAACATTTGTTTGGTCATATGTTGGATAGAATGTGGGTATTGACCCCTAGTAGGTGTTTTAGACATAGAGTGGGTTAGGTACTTGTTGTGCATAAGGAGGGTTAGCTCCTTGTTGCTAGAATGAAGTGTACTAAAGGTTACCCTAGTGATGCGTTAGTGGGACAACTTGTTGATAGGATGACTAAAGAAGGGTGCTTTGTGGCACACCTTGCTGCTGGGAAGGACTAAACCGAAGGTTACCCTATTGATGTGTTTGTAGGAGACCTTATTGATGGGATGACTGATGAAGGGTGCTTTGTGGCACACCTTGTTGCTAGGAAGGACTAAATTGAAGGCTACCATGTTGATGTTTTTATGAGACACCTTGTTGATGGGACGATTGGAGAAGGGTGCTCTGTGGCGCACCTTGCTATTGGTATTGTTGGTTCAGAAGGGTACCCTATGGTCCACCTTGTTGATGGTACTGATTTGGAAGGGGACCCTATGGTCCACCTTTTTGATGGTACTGATTTTTTTGGGAAAGGTCGACACTTGAAGTATTTGGAGGTACATATTGTCTAGGAGGTGGATTTTTTTTTTGTGGTTCATATTGTGATGGCCATCCTTGATACAGTTGTTGTTGCTTGTTCAATCTAGGTTGGTTTTCTAAACAAGGGGTTGTCTTTGGGTTGACCACTATTTTGTAAGAATATGGGTGGCATGTTTGGCATCTCTAGGGGTTTAGTTATTTGTATCACAACTAATTTATCCCCTAAGGGAATAAGATTGGGATCTTTGAGAGCCTCTACATTGAATTCCACTGGTAATTTAGCACCACTTTGTGCTAACTTGAATAAATATGAGTTTGGGTCCTTTATCAACAACTTGTCCATTAGTTTGAGAACCTTGGGGTAGTTAGAATGTTCAAATAGTTCCTCATAATTTATTTCTTCCTTTGTATCTACCTCCTCTACAACCACTCTATTTGGATCCTAGTTGTTTTGTTTTATCACCTCCTTTTGTTTGTGGTTTAGTTCTTCCTCATTGAAGGTGTCTTTATACACAGGTCTCTTCTAGAGTGTTTCAAGGTTGCTTGGCCTATAGCCCCATGGGCTACTTTCATTGTTCATGGTATTTGTTGGTGGGATGTTGGTGTTGTTCTTTATTGCTTCCATTTTCTTCTTATGTTGTGATCTTGTAGTTATCATAAACAATATCCAAGCTTTTTGTGACTATATTCATAACTCCTAGTCTCTAGAAAATATTTGGCCTACTGGTGCAAAGTGATAATAGAAAAAATCTAGCCAATTTCGATGGGTTTGATATCTTCTTGAGATGAAACCTTTGGCAAAAAAAATTGTACGGTGCTTCTTTGAAAGTTGAAGTATAGACTTACTCTTAAGGATCTTGCATTTTCCAGTCCTAAGGATCTTTTGCTTGCCAAAAAGCATGAGGGATGTATGTCTATTGCCATGCAGGTGGTGGTAACATGGGTCTTTTAGCTGCTATGTCTACTTTCTCTTCCTCTTTGTCTAAGATGATCGATGTGGTGAGAAATTGGTGGGGTGTTCCATTTTTCTCAAATATGAAGGTTCTTAAACTACTTATGATGTTAGTTTGTTCACCTTCAATGTATGTGAGACTAGGTTGAAGGATCGGTGCTACAAGGTCTAGTTGTTGAACTAGAGCAGTTGGTCGACAAACGTTCATAAAGTGTAATGGTGTTTTGAGATGGTTTCTATGAAGCTCAAGACCTTAAGGTTTGAGTGTTGTTTTGGAATGGTGCTACTTTTCATAAATCAAAATGTTGAAGAATTAGGGTCGATATTTCACTTCCTTGTCTAGAGGATATGTTGCAGGAAAGCTTACTTGAACTATCTGTGAGTTCCAAGTAACTATTAATATCATAGACATCTGAGTGAAGGAATGATCCCATTGGTTTGTTTGATTTTGATTTCTAATAAGTAGGATGGAAATGATGGATGAGGGACTATGTGACTTATCTGGTTTTCCATTTTTTTTGTTCAAACAATGATCCTATAAACACCTTTGGTTTTTTTTCCCCAAGCTTGTGTGTTTCTATCAAATGCAATGTTTTCCTAGACAAAAGCGAGCATCTTTTGGAAAATGCAAGGATCTTAGCAAAAAGTGTTTAGTTCCCACAACAAGTGCTTAGTTTCTGTCAAATGCAACTGATTTTCATTAGTAGATTTTTTGGGATAGAGAGAAAATGCAATGAACTTTTGGCTACTGCTCAGAAACTATGGAAACTACACTAAAATTTTGGCAAGTGCTCAAAAATTGTGATGACTTGCACTCGAATTTTGTGCCAATGTGGTTTCTGTGTGTTTTGTTTCCAGTTTTGAAAACTCTTTTCTTGAATTTTTTGCAATTTTAAATTTGATTCTTTTCTCAACTTCTCTATGTTTGGAGTATGTAAAGTGATAAAACAACACTTGGACTAACTCAACAAGCATGGACTTATGTGACCTTCATGTTTATATCTTAACTTGTGAAATCACAACACACAAGCCATAGTTCCCAAATGTTTACTTTGATCAATGCAACCTGAAATAAAAGCTAGAATATTTGAAAACCTCTAAGGAAAAATCCTTTCAAGGAGTGCAAACATAGAGCTTCTTTCACAAGTATACACTGAATCAAAGGGTTTGTGATTCAACCATCTCGTTCAGTGTTTGTTTGAATGTGTGTTTTTTAGATCAAGCACAGAGTTTGATGTCAAATTGTTTTGAATGTATTTCGAGAGTTTAACATAAACAAGCAATTACAACCCTAGTGGATAGACACCATTATTTTAAGGCTTGCCTCATGCTCTGAAGAGATGATTTTACATGAAAATTATGGCATGGGCCTATAGTCGGACTTGGCAAGTAACTTCTTGAAAGTAAATTTTGATGCACCACTTTCAAAGAATGTTTTTGCTAAAAGGGTAGCTTCTAAGACAATTTGGCTCTTAGTAATGTTCTAGGGATGTTATTTTTGGGCCCTTATACATGCGGCATTTTGTTCAATTAAGAACCTTCCAGCCCTTACGAGTTTTTATGCATCACGAGGATACTGAGGAAGAATACATCGACATAGGCCAACAACACCCAGTGGGTGATGAACTTTCCTCACACCCACAAAAGATTTATATAGCAGTCTAGAATGAAAGTACCACTTGGGTCACCTATGAGTTCTCCATTGTGGGATGTATCTCAATAGGCAGGCCCTCTAAAAAGGTATGCTTGAAAAAAAAGGTGCGAAGCTCAAAAAAAATGTACTTACCCAAGATCACTAAAAGGTGTGAGGGGAGAAGACAACCATCTAGCTTTCCAGTCATTGAATGCATAGCATACACTTCATAGAAAATTGATTCTTTTTAAACACCTCGAGCGATGCTATCCCCAAAATATATGAATAAAATAAAACAACTTGTTCTTTTTAATTGCACCAATGTGAAATATTTTGGATATCAATCAATTTAAGATAGAAATGGTGCAAGAAAAAATAAATAACTTGTTCATTTTTAAGCCCAAACTTGAGTGTTTCTAAGAAAAAAACTTTTTTGGTCTTAACTTGGTCAACAAAAGAAAAGCGAGCGCACGTCAACAAAAGGAAATCATTTTCTTTTTGTGTTTTTGTTATTTTTAGGTACCAAACTCAAAGTTCCTAACTATGAAAACTTGAAAGAAATTCGATTTTTAGAGAACTTTAATTGAAGTGTTTTTTTCATTTTAAGCACCAAATGAGAGTTCCTAACTTAAGAAAGCTTTAAAATTGGTTCAATTTAAAAACACCAAAACCAAACGTGTGTTTGTGTTGTTCCTTTTAAAGCGCCAAAATTAAATGTTCCTAACTTAAGAAAGCTTAAAATTGGTTCAATTTTAACAACACCAAAACAAAATGTGTGTTTGTGTTGTTCTTTTTTAAAGCACCAAATTTAAATATTCCTAAGTTAATTAAAATATGTTTGTAGATCTAGAATTCTTTGACCGATCGTCTTCCCTGTAAAAGAAATGAGTTAAATTATTTCAAATCCTACATAAAAACCCTGTTACACATTCAAAAACAAGCAAACATTATCTAAAAATCAATTGTAAAAAAAGAGATTATGTGCATTGGTCTATCAGAGCAAGTGCTCAAACATTTTTGCAAAAGCACCCCTATCAGAATCAAATGCTCAATTGTCAAAACATATGCTACCCCTATCAAAATCAAATGCAAGGATTTTAGAGAAAATGCTCAAAAAAACATTGCAAAAGTGCAATTTTCATGTCAGATGCTTAGTTTTCAGAGAAGATGTGTGGTTTTCTTGATAGGCAAGTGCAAAAAAAATTTGGGCAGTATGTGAAACATTTTTTGAAAGCGCTCCGGAACCCTGTAAATTTAGTTTAAACTCATAAAAAAATTAGTAGTGAGGATCATGGTCCCACTGGGCATGCCAAAATGTGTGAGGTGGAAAACCATAGAATCCAAACAAGACAAAATGCAATTAACTAAGAATCTATCTAATTCAAAATACTAAATCTAAGAACTTATTCCATCACTCATGAAATGAACAATCTAAGCTATTGAAATTACGTAATGAAATCCTAAGATTAACACAATGAATTCAAAGCAAAGGAGAGATTACCATCCCATGTCGGAGTGTGTTCACATGATGTTGGATTATTCGTATCACTGTGAAGCCTTCATAGTTCATGTGCAAAAGCTTGAACAATGATGCCTTGGTTGGTTGATTGAAGAAATGGTGGAAGCTCTAACAATGGTGGTTGTGAATGTGAGTAGTACTTTGTTGTGAAAATGATGTTGATTCTTCTATCCTTATTTGTGAGGAAAGAGGTTTTTTATATAGAAAATGAGATTCAAAATGGATGTTCAAGATTGTGTTGGAGAATATCCAAATCAACAATCAAAATATGTTGAGAGGATTTAGACATGAGAAGATTGTGCAAAGTTCATTGCACAATTTGTGTGATTGAGGAATAGATTGGCTAGTCAAGGATTAGATTGATCAGTCAGGATTTTAGATTGATTAGTCGGGATTTAGATGGATTAGTTAGGAATTTGATGGCTTAGTTAGCAAATTAGATTGGTTAGTTAGGAAATTAGGAAATTGGATTGATTAGTTAGGAAATTGATGGCTTAGTTAGCAAATTAGATTGATTAGTCAACAAAGTAGATTGCTCGGTCAACAATCGTAATTTTCCCAATCAGAAAGTGGGTGAGGAATATGAATTAATTGATTTAATTAATTAATTCCTTTTTGGAGTTGAACGTGCAAATCAAGTTTGACTTTTGCAAACAAAGTTGCATTAGTTTGATTTGATTTTTGATAAATGATTTGAATAGTTTGATTTAATTATTCAAATTTTGGAGGGAAAGTGTTGTTATTAAATTATTATGATTTAATAACTCAATTAACTTAGAGGAATAAGTTCAATGACATAATTAAATAATTGGTGTTATTTAATCAATCAAGACGAAATAAAGTGGGATTAGGTTTCATTAAATAAATATAATTGATTTAATTGGTCAAAATGATAAAAATGTGAATTAATTAAATAATGTTGTTTTATTTAATTAATAGCAGAATTAGGGTTTTTAGGAATTTATTTAATAAATGAAATTTATTTAATTCATCAGAAATGATGAAAAAGTGAATTAATTAAATAATGTTGTTTTATTTAATTAATAGTAGAATTACGGTTTTTAGGAATTTATTAAATAAATGAAATTTATTTAATTCATCAGAAATGATGAAAAAGTGAATTACTTAAATAATTTTGTATTATTCAATTAATAACAAAATTAGAATTTTTGGGACTTTATTAAATAAATGAAATTTATTTAATTCGTCAGAAATGATGAAAAAGTGAATTAATTAAATAATGTTGTTTGATGTTGTGTGATGTTTCTGAGATGTTCCAAGATGATTCTGAGATGTTTTAGGATGTTGCGGGATGATTTCGAGATGTTTTAGGATGATTCTGAGATGTTGTGAGACGTTGTGGGATGATTTTGAGGTGTTGCGGGATGATTTTTAGGTATTCCAAGATGTTCCGAGATGATTTCGAGATGTTTCAAGATGATTCCAAGATGTTTCGAGATGTTTCGTGATGATTCTGAGATGTTTTGGGATGATTTCAAGATGTTGCGGGATGATTTGGAGGTGTTCTGAGATGCTCTAGGATGATTCCAAGATGTTTCAGGATGTTGTGGGATTTTTTTCAATGTTGTTTGATGTTGTTTGATGTTGTTCGATGTTGTTTAAGGTGTGTGATAGGTTTTAGGTCAATTTTACATGTCTATAACTAGTAGTTTAGGATTAGAAGTAGATTCCTTTGTAGTTCAAAATTTAGTAGCTCAATAGGGAGCATTATTCATTAAACCCATCAAGTTATCTATATTTTTTATCATGTGAATTTTATTGCATCTTACACCCCTTGCAATGATTCCATATCAACTAAATTAGAGGTCATTATACTATTGTTTATCTTTAACATGATTATAGTCTTTGGGGTTAAAATTACATTGGATACAATTATGACTTTTAGACCTTGCATTATTTTTCAGCATGTACCATTTCATTAGGTTATCTCTAACCTCAGGTTTAAGTTGAGCTTGAATTGTAGGAGAGTTTATTCACTTTCATTAATTTTTCTTTAACCCTCATTATTTCTTTTGATGAACCTATATTCCTTCTTCATGAATGACTACCCCTGGTCATGAAGGTATGAATATTCTCTAGTATTTTGAAGTAATGGTTTTGGGGCCCAATAATTTGGTGGCATTGTTGGGACACTTTTGATTATCATATCATCATGAAGAATATGGTGATTGTAGATAACAATTTGATAGCTATTGGTAGTTTACAATGATTTTTTTGGTTATAATAATCATTATTTAAAAATATAAAAAAAATCTCTTCATGTTGAAAAGTGGAAACTCTATTTTGGTTAATCTAGTAATTAAAGTCTTATATCAAACATTTACCATGGATTGAATAATTTAGTGAGGTTATTGGTATTACAAGATAATCATTTATCTCATGCAAGGAACTAACATAACATGTGGAGAAATAGGGATTTTTGTGTTAATCTTCTAGACCAAATGACGATTATCAAATAAGTATGTATCTGATACCAATAATACATTTATAGATTTAAGGTCCCATACCAATGCACTTCTAAATATTCAGATGATAATTTCATTAGGACAAAGGGAAGAATGGATATAAATTAATATGATGTGTGAAGAAATAGTATGTTAATTGGTAAAGGAAGTAGATATAGACCTAGGGATACAAATATGAGAATTTATGGCATTCCAAATCAAAGTACAAAAATATATATCTTTGGTAACCAAAAGGTTTTGTCTACTAGACATCAAAGACTCAAACAAGATGAAAAAATTCCTAATAAAAATTAGCATATTTTTTATGTTGAATAAAAATAAAGAATCCCCAATGAGGATTTATCTCTATTAGACTTTGCAAGACAACTAAATATATAAATTAAGGTAGAAAATAAAGTGTAGATCTAGAAAATTAGTGTTCTCTTACTCATGCTTAAGCCTAGGTGACCCAATAGAAAAATACTAATCAACAATCACATAATAGAAATCAAGAACAACATGTGAACTATAACAATAATTGAGTTTGACAAAATTAAAACCAATAAAAATGCCATCAACAATTTTTCAATGTACCAAATCTTGGATAGCAAGTCTAAAGACAATCTCAAATTTTTGCTCTGTTTAGGTAACCTTTGAGGGAAAAGAGATACAACCAATTAGAATTTTCTGGTATACCTACTTACCCTAATCCCATTTCAAATTAAATCAAAAAGAATATTCCTAAATTTTAAGGCAATAATGTCATGACAAGAGAACAACATTTAAGACACTTTATCAACATCATGGGTGTGGGTGCAGAAGATGGGGGGTCAAAAAGTGGCCACCCAACTTTCGAATTTCAAAAAATTCATAACGTGAGCGCATTATAATGCAATCGTGTTATGGATTGGTGTGATCAAGCCTTAGGCTTGGCTAGACCAAGGCCAAGCATTATAACACAAACGTTTTTTAGTTGATATAAACAAAGAAAAATAAATTTAATTTCATTATATTCTCTACTATTTATAATTTCCTTTGCGGCCTACAAACCCTCAGAAGAGTGCTCATGTTATGGGAAGGATCAAGACACTTTGTTTCTTTGCTGAATCTTTGTCAAAATACCACCACAATGTCAGGGAGGTCAAAGGAGTAAGATTTTATTTTTTTTGTGTGAATTTTTTTATTAAAAAGGTAGATTTAATATTTTTTTGATATAAATTTATTTAATTTTCAAGAAATGATAATGCACCTCCTCCTCCTCAAAATCCTAATTCACCTCATGCCCAAATCCCTGCTAAAAAAAAAACCCAACAAACACCTCCAACAATTATTGCTAGTTGATTTTTGGATTCAATTGTGTAAGAATTTCACTCCTTATGCTCTCTTCTTCATCCTAATGATGGATCACAGAGTGTGATCCAAAACATTGATGCAAAAATTCTTACACAATCGAATCCAAAAATCAACTAGCAATAATCGATATGGATTGTGGAAAATTGATATCATTTACCTCCAAAAATTCCTCAACATGCTTGAGGAACTCAAGAAAATTTATTGGGCCAAATTGAAAATAACAAAAAACAAATTAAGGATATAATTGCAAGGTTGAAATATCCCACAAGCTCAACCTTACATAGGACCACACTTTTTTAATCACTTGAATTGATAGTATCACATGTAGATTCAATTAGCAAGAAAATAATTGGTTGTTCAGACAAGAGACAAGAGTTTAGAGAATTTTATGCAAATAAATTATCCTATAAACAAGTGAAAGCTGAAAAAACTACCAAATTTGACTTGTTTGCCCAATTCACAAACCCTAGAACAAATCAACCTTTGCATCCTTCAAGAAGAGGTTCCCTATCCATTGGTGCAACCACCAAGGGATTAATAACCATTTTTGGAGGAGGTGGTGGATGGTTTTTGACCATCCTCCATGCAACAACAATGAGGTGTCGTAATATTTTCTGAGAAAAATCTACTGTGATTTTGTTCTCAATAAAATTCTAAACTATTTTCATACACGGGACTTCCAAGGTAGAGGTGGGGGCTCCGCATAGGACAGAGTGGGGGCACATATCAATGCATAATGACTAGCAAGATGAGCACTCACTAGACCAACATATGAGCATGTGGCTATCCCTTCTGTTGTGAAGGAGAGTTTTGAGGTTGATACATTACAGTTGATTAGTTCCCTAACCTAGAGCCTCATACAACATACCAATCCTCTAGCACATGGTGTTTGAACTCATATTTGTCAGGCTTGTAGGTCACCCTGTGGTTATGATCCCACAAATATTTAGGATGCAGGTGCCTCGGGTACATCTGCAGCTGATCAAATGGCGATGATAGATGCCCTTCTTCATGAGGCATTCAACCTTCATAGTTAGGTAAATGTTAGCAAGCTCATTGAATTTAATTTATTAAATTTCATTTTTGAAATGCAAGATTAACTAAATTAGTTGAATGATTATAATGAAATTTCAAGGTCATAGAATTCACTCTATTTTAAACAGTTCTCCACCTCCCTATTACACAACCACATGTACTAAAAAGGTATGTAACTAGTAAAGAATTATAAATATTACATGTGAATAGCTAACCATTATATGAATGGTATTCTTATATCTTATTTTAGATGTTGAATAGGTTAATCTTGGAGCTTCGATGATAAAACCTGCTAGTGGAGGTGTTCATCGAAGTTTCACTCAGGTAATACATACTTTTTATAATTTTAAAATTAAAAAATAGTATTTCATAGTTGAATAATGTTTAATGACTTGAAGGTTCTAGATAGTTTGTAAGTATGATTTGTACTTTTTAATTAATTTGATTTTAGGTTGTTATATGCTTCATAATCTATGAATTTCATTTGTTCATGTTGTTGAACTTTATTCATCATTTACATTATATCCTTTATTGTTAATTTGTTATCTTTTATTCATCATTTCTCCTTGTGATCATTACTTTACCTATGTGAATATTATGTACTATCCACTATAATGAATATCTCTCTCCATTTCTTAGCTATCTCTTCTTTTTTATTCACCCATGAATATGAATATAATGTTGAGGTTTTATAAAAATTTAATGGAGTGTATTTATAGGTGTGAATTGTTATCAAGATCTTAGGACCATAGTCCCCTCATTGCTCACTATCACTACATCATTTTGTTCTTAGTTTACAATGCTAATTATTGCTTCTTTTCATGCATCTCACTATCATGATTTACATTATTTCTATAAATCTTATCCCCACTTCAAAAATTATTCACACTTCACATCAACAAAGGTTTTCATGACTTCTTTAGGTAATCATGATATTGTCCCTTGCTTGCATGATATGATCATCCCTAGGACTGTCATCTTGTGACCATCCTTTACTTTGAAATTATCCTTATGAAACATGCAAATTTTTGAAGCAATATATAGTTCAATAACTACTCAAAATTTTGCTAACTATCTCATACATTATAAGCCATGACCTAAATCACTCTTCTAGTTTTTGTAATTGAATAATTTTTCTTTAATTTTTAGATGATGCAAGAAGAGAATCCTCCCAAGGTTGATAGGGAAATGGAGCATGGTGTCTCTACTACAATAGAAAACTCAATGCCTTTAAAAGGGGTATGAGGCAAATTAGTAAATTTCAAATTACATTCATTGTTATAATTGTTTATTATTGAAAAATTAAATGATTATTGATTTGTAGTTTAATTTCTATCTGGATGGTTTCTATAGGACTTTGGAATACCATCGCCCAAGCATGTCATTGTTGCAGATGAGGAGAGATATCATTTGGTAGTGGTAAGTGATTATTTTGTTAAATATTTTATTTTTTATAATGTAATTTCTATTTTCTACTGTAAATTTCCACGTAGACAATTTCAAGGCATATGTGCGTCACCGTAGGGGAAGCACTAGGGATTGATGTCATCAGTGAGATTATTTTACCTCACGACCAACTCTCTGCTTGAGCTGAGGTGAGAATTATGTAGCAAAGTAGGTACTGGCACTATTTGATTAGTTGTTTGAGCCTATGGATTTGTGTGTGAGCCTCCTTGGAACTAATTTTGCTAGTAAGAAGATCTTTCACCTTGATAGTTTTGATAAGCTAGCTTCTGGAGCATGGACTAGTTCCACTTGATGGTAGTTATGTTATTTTAGATACTTCGTAGTAACTCCTTGACATCGTTCATCTCATATTTTGAAGAGCCAGATGTAGAAGTGACATTTTGTGGCGCACCTGGATGTGTATACATAGATTGGGGAGGAGCGGGCACAATGGTAGATGCTATCTCCTAGGTGGGAACTGATATGTCTAGAAATATAGGCATAACAAGCCAAGGTGATAGCTTCCCGATGTTTATTAGGTTGTTCTCTACCTTAACAATGATGTTGTATGCATCCAGTAGAGTGGTTCTGCCAAGGGACTAGATCATCATCGAGATGTCAGCATTGATGGATTTCAGGTAGAACATGAATGCCAACTCAGTCGGTGGGTGAATAATAGCCTGGATCCTCTACCAAGTTGTGTGGAACCAGACGTTGAAGTCAATCATGGCTTCATATGGGGCCTGCTTTATGGTTTCCAGTTAGTGATATAGCAAAGACAGATCTCCATCATTCAAAAATTTTCGTAGAAAGGATCTCTGAGCTAATCTCAGGTACCGATAGTGTTAGCTTGCAAAGTGTGGTACCAATCTAGCACCTTACCCCTAAAAGAGGCTACGAGCAACCTTAACACTATATTTTGGTCTGTAACACCATGCACCAAACACACGTCTGCCACATCTTGCAGATGTTCAGAAGGTGTTTCTGAGCCATCACCGGTGAATTTTGGTATAGATTTTAAAGCAGAGGCCAAGATAGGGGCCCAGACAATGGGTGTTGTTGGTGCTATAAGGGGGCTTACGACATCCCATGCCATGTAATTTTTGTTAGCAATTGGCAACATGGCTGGTGGAGGAATCAGAATGTTTACTAGATGAGTTATAATTCGCACTGTTACTAGTAGAGGCACTAGCAAGCCAGGGTTATTCACTATTTGGGATCTAGTAACAGGTTGATGGCTCATACACCCACTTTAGGTTTAAGTACATTTAAGTAGTCCCACCAAGTGTGCCAGAAAAAGAAACTATTGATGCCAAAATTTGACAAGCAGCAGCCTTATGAGAAACTTAGTTAATGGGGGAACTAATTGAGCTAAATTGAGTAACCTCCAGATTTTGAAAGAAGTCGTCTTCTTCTATAATGTGGGGTTTTGAAAGGGAAAAAGAAACAGATATATAAAATAAAGATCTAACTAAGGTGATGCACCAAGAATTAGGTATGGGCATGGTAAACAAGATGGGATTTAAGGGTTTTTCAACAATCTGCTATGTCCCAAAATCACATAAATCAAAGATGAAAGCCTGAGTAATTTATCAAATAACATAAAATAATTCCCATATGCATTTACTAAAAAGAAGAGTGCAAGACATGGTCTAAATCAGCAAAATTATATTGAAATTATAGAAGTTTTGCAAATAAATTGCACACTACAATAATGGCACAATATAATGTTTTGTCAAATAGCTAAGAAATAGAAAGACCTAACAATGGTATAGTCTGTGAGTCTTATACAATAATCTAAAATAGTCAAAAGGCCTAGTGTCTTTCCTTATTTTTCTATATGTTTCGAACTCGTTCTTCGAAAGAAGAAGCAATATTTATAGAAAATGATCCCACTGCCACTTAGCCAGTAATAGAAAATATTCCATGGCAAGAGCAATGATGCCCATTGTAATGATTTCCCTAGGCTGTTGCAATAGAAAATATTTTGAGCCATTGAATGCAGTCGCCTTCAAGCCAGATGCATCCTTTGCAAATGATGACGGTGGTCCCAGCGTAGAAGTAGCAAATTCTCCTATGCACATGTGTCACTTTCCCACAAAGTTAGTTAGGATACGTGGTAATTTGGTGTGGCTTGTTGCTCGTTTTGTCCTTCCCTTTGATGAAATCTTCATGGAGAAGACACGTGGAGAAGTTTTTGTTACCTGTGTTGACTATGGGGTCTACCAAAAGGTGTACGCAGAATGATGCTACATGGTGTGTGGGCGCAACCTGATAGAGAAGTGAAGGGAAGCAATCCTCAAAGGTGTGTGTTGTTGACATGTGGAAGCATGGCGGGGCTCAATAGGAAAGTGAAGGAGGAAATCCTTGTGAGGAGCATGCGGTGGACACGTGGCACATCAGACGAAGCTCTTTAAAAAGGGGTCAAAGATATTCAAGTATATGGGGCACAAGAGGAAGCCAAGAAAAATAATATTATCAACCCAAAGGGAGCTCAAGGGATTTTATATCCATGGTATGAATATTATATTTGTTTAGAAGAAATATATTTAGGTGTCAAGATGAGACCTAAAGAAGCATTACAAAATGCAAGGTACATAAACATTGTATAAGGAGTAGATTTGGTAGTTGTAAGAAGAAAGAGAGTATAGGGAAATGTTAAGATGGTGTTGAAAAATCTATAGTTGGAATAGGTAAAAGGCTAGGATTGAAAAAATATTCAAAGATAATAAAGTATGAAGTGTAGGAATGGGATATGAATGTGTTTTACCAAAGTGGAGGGATCTTGTGAAAAAATCAAGGAGTGTTGCATTAAATTTAAGGCTATGTTAAAAGGTTATAAATGAGCTAATATAATTAGAGGTTCCTAATAATAAAATAAGTGATAAAAGTTTGGTAAATTGTTTGAGTTATAAAGAGTGAAAAATATCTAGTCTAAAACTATGATAATTAAGAGTCTAGAAGAAAGATAACTTAGGTGTTTTGATGAGGTGAGGTGTTATAAAATATTGAAAGGTAAAATAAGGTAATATGATGGGTTGGGCTGATGGAGCTATAAGAATAAATTATGAGTATCGGTAAATATTAAGAGGGAATTGTACAAGTAATAGTAAGACTACAAAAGGGATTAAGGAAAGAAGAGTTGAAAGTTTTGTAGTGAGGTGCATGAGAGTGAAGTCTAATTTTCCACAAAATATTTAAAAACTTTAAACTAACTAAAGAATTTAGATTTACTTCTAAGAAAATATACCCATGCACTTCTAGGAAAATCATCTATAAGAGATACATTGTACAAAGTTTTAGAAATCTAAGGAACATTAATAGGACCAAATGCATCCAAATGAATCAAGTCTAACACCTCATAAGATTTATGAGAACCAAAATAAATTGAAAGTGGTTCAATTTTTCATATGCACAATGTTCACATAAATCATTCATTACCTCAACAAGAATTTTATTTTTTATGGTCCTTATAGCTTTTTTGTATGGCCCATTCTTTGGTCTCATAGTATTATTCTCTTTTTAGGTAACCTAATATCTAAGGAAAAATCCTATTTAGGTACATAAAAAGAATCACCATCAAAAGTAGAATAAACACTCCTTTATGCTATTAGTTTTGATTGTTAAGATGTGTATTCTATATATCTCCTCACTAGAGGAATAAAAGAAATATATTGCACTAAATAGTGCATGCATATAGCTAAAATAGATTGACCACAAAAATAACTTAGTACATACCATAACTCCTCATGCCATCTTACACCCTCCATTAGATAAAGAAACCTTCGTGCTTATTGATTGAGTTAGCTAAGTGAAGCAAATTATGTCAAGCTAGGGATTTTCAACACATCATTGATCCCTTCACTTATCCATCTAGCAATCAAATATGAACTTTAATATAAAAAACCTATGTTCAAGTGAGATTCATAACCAAGGTATACCTTCTTATCATCATAGTTAAAAAAACCACCCTAATGGGAGGTCATATAGAAGGAAGCTCCAAATCTATGAACTATACACCTTCCAATGCATGAGCTTTTGATTAAAGGTAGAACAAGTTTGAAAGGACCTAAAACCATTTACTAAAGAAATATTGTTGAGGATAGAACCAGACTAAACAAGCAACCAAAAAAATAGTAACCCATCAACAAAACATACAACAAATAAAGAAGCCTATTGTAAGTCTTTAAGAATTTTAGTTACCTCCAAGTCTTGTGATATTATACACTCGTGCATGTCAAAAACCTCAGAAATATCTTTACTGGGAATATCTAAAGGTTTCTTAGCTTGGCTATGAGTGTGGATACTCGATCCAATTCTAGCAAAAGATCCTTATTTACCTTTCATCAAACCCCCATCAGCACTAGCAATATCCTTTGCCAATCTAAGCATCTCTTAACCTTTCCAATTCTAACCTTCTTGTTAAGATGGCTGAGTCCTTTTGCATTATTCTAAAGCACCATTTCACTAATCTTAACCAGTTTGTCAAGGTTATCATACACTTTCAGAGTCTTCTCCTCTAGAATCAAAATCTAGGTTTCAAAATCATTCTTCGTGACCCCCGCATCCTTGGCAACATCTTGGAGATTTTTTAGCATCTTCTCCTCTTAGATTTTGGACCCATCCTCTTTGGAGTTCTTGTCATTCCTATTGAGCAGGGATCATAATTTGATATTGATTCGGCTGATATCAATGAAGAACCATTTAATAATCTAAAACAATTGACAACACCATGCTTCGCCAAGCCTAAAATATCAAAGATCTCCTCCCTATTATAGTTAAAGATAGTAAGATCTTCATCAAAGTCAATTTGGGGAGTACTTGGATTCTCCTACTAAATGTCGTCTTCTAGAATCACTTTACCTTTCTCTTTCCCATGGTCCTCATCATGCGCATCCATCAACTAGATGAACTAGGTTTAAGGACCTCCTTCAAACTTACAAACAAGGGGTTGAACTGCCCTTCAATCACTCCAGAAGACTTACCATCCACATTACCTTCACCATCATCCTCACAGGTCCTAGAATTCTTCTCCTTAGTTACAGAAGAGTGAACAAACTTCCCCATATCCTTCTTACCTTCAACATTTCCTTTACCAAGCATAGAACTCTTCCTTTTAAGAAAAGGTAAGGGCTCCAAATCCTCCAAAAAACCCTCACTGTGACCCTAAGAATACTTCAAAATCTTCATCTTTGAGGGAAGGGTAACCTCCTCTTCCTCATTACCCATATGAGAGCCCCTAGACCATGAGAGTTGGGCTTTTTTCTTGGAATATTTCTTCAAATTAGGCATAAATTCAAATGGAGGTTCTGAGTAGACCTCCATTGAGTCCCCTTTAGTTCCCTCATCCCAATCCACATACTCCGACTCCCCACCTGTATCATAACCAAAGAGATTTTTACCACGCTTCACCAGACGAGGTTTAGACAACTTCTTGGGAGCATCAAGAACAAAAAAAATTGGCATACTCCATGATCAGCAAGATGAGACCTTCATGCATAATAGGAATCCTAAAAAATTCCTATGATCCTTAATACCATTTCCCAAGGACATCCTAATTTTTTTCCTATGATCCTTAATACCATTTTCCAATGCATGAGTTGCTAAGGCCAAAATAAAGACATATACATCATCTTGAGAAGATTTATTGAACTCATCATTTGAATTATTTTTATGTTTCTTTTTCTTCTCTTTTCAATATCTATGGTAGTTCCTAATATTTGTATAGTTTTAACACTTAGCCTTGGAATTTATAAGAGATTGGATCTCCAATGGGATTTGGATCTAGACTTTATTTTTTCTTGTCCTTCTTCTTTCCTTTTTTCTTTGATCTTTCATGAATAGCTATGGATTACATAGTAAATTTGAAATATTTCCACCACCTCTCCTATAAGAGTAAAGAAACCACTACCTCATTTATTTTTAGTTTTGAGGTATTTCTCTTGATTTTCATCACCAAGTGGTCACGTGAGTCTAGAAAAGAACATAGTAGTGTCATTCAATAATCTTACTCCTCCATTTTCACTCCAATAGAGTGAAACCACATAACAATCATATTGAATTTGTTTAAATGCTTGGCCAATAAACCACTACCATCAATTCTAAAGGTGTATACCTTCTTTATCAAGAAATTGTGTTAAATATGGTTTAAACATAGTATAACTCTCCCAAATCATTCCAAAGAGCATGTGTAATGGCTTATTCATGCATATTTAATAAAATATAATTTTCTAAGAAGATCCTAATGTGGCCCTTCACATTTATATCTAATATATCCCAGTAAAAATTGAACATTATGGCTAGTTTGGATCTAGATACAATATCCCTTAAATATCTATCTACAAGTATATCCTCCATCTTAATCTTCTATAGATCAAAGTTACTATTGTTGAAACTCTCTATCTCTATCCTTGATGCGTTTTCCATTTTCCTACAAAAATATCTCCTCTATGCAAGTTCCCACTCAAATCAAGATTAGAATTAAAAAATTTGTACCTAATAGCTAGGACTTGAGGTGATCAAGCTTTGATACTAAATAAAATAAAGTAAATGTGAAAAATACACTTCCTACACTAATGTAATAGATGAGTTATGTGCAATAAATTATATTAACCATACAATTACAAAGAAATTAAAAAAAAAAATCATAGCACCGTGATTTATGAAAAAAAATAGGAGAAAAACACCACACTCCAAAGCAAATAAATTTATTATTTAGTAATCAAATAGTTACAATAAACTATAAATTCTAATCCTTTACAAGAATATCACCAAAATGAGATCTAAAGCAATATTGGGAGTGTACTAGTACCTACAAAATTTACTATGAAACCTCTATCTCAAGAACCAAATAACCATAAAAAGATAATTAGAAACCATAAGATAAAATTACCAAAAATATGGTAACCAAATCTCTAGTCAAAATCCAACACCTAGATTCCAAGATGAGCTTGTAGAGTAAAATAGCACATTCCTTACACTTGCCATAAGCTCGTCATAATCAACTCATCAACATGGGTACACTATTTTAGATCCATTATCTCCATTCAAAGATGATTTATAATGTCCCATAACATGTGTCATAAGTGGCTCAAATAGTGTAAATTCCTCTTACAACTCTCTTATGCATCATAAATTCTCTTACATTTATAATGTGGGAGCCCTAACTTTTAGAGGCCATAAATTTTGATTTGGGAATTTGATTGAGCCATTTTTAAAAATTGAATATCACAAAGAGATCCATTTTCTATAACTAGCTTGCTCTTGTTAGGGCCCATTTTCAACATTTTTTGGGGCCAAATGAACCTTTAAAGCCTTGAAAATTACATTTTTGTGTTTTATAGCCCAAAATTTGTATTTCCTTCATTCTTAACATTAGGATGCAAGTTTGAGATACCTTTCCTAATAGATTGAGTGATTTTAGGCAAGGTTCATCATGATTTTTGGTATTAAATTCCACCACTCTATTTTCAAGCTAAATTTAGAGAACTATTCGTCTTGGATAAAAGGAATGAAGAATCACTACTTTGAGCAAGATATAGTACCCTATCTTAGACTCATTCTAATCCAAGTGACTATCGATAAAATGTTTTGATTAGATTAAATTTGGAAGGGCCAAGAATCATTATAGATCATCCATAGAGGAAAATACTACTTTGAGCAAGATATAGTACCCTATATTAGACTCATTCTAAGCCAAGTGGCTACTGATAAAATGTTAAACATGGAAACAATGATGAAATTATTTATAGACTAATATTTCTTATTATTTTTTATGATATTATACATCATATCAAGCACATAGAGTAATCTTTCACTACTTGGACCATCATTTGGAAACTATATATAAATCATGAATCAACATCTAGAAGTGATGCTTCCTTGTAAAACACTTTACATGTGGATGATATTGATACATCTACCTCCTCTTCCTTTTGGTTCTCTTTTTATATTTATTCATACTTAGGTATTTGGTATGGGAACCATATTATGGGTGAGTAGTGTAGTCTAATGACATACATTGAGATTCCACCTCCACCTATTACTTCAAAAAAAATTAAAGTTGCATATTCAAGGGATTACATTGATTCAATGTAGTAGAACCATCCTTTTAATCAAGAGGTAGGATTTTAGGATGAGTACTTGATAGATATTTCAGGTTTATTTTGTGATTCCCTTATTGTAGACTTTGAGGACACAATTAAAAATTGAGGTTTCTCATCTAGTACCATACTTGTTATCCCATATTCTCTTGATATCATGAGGACAAATAAATGTGTCACATTCTACATTTCATGAGTACTAAAATTTAACTACAACACTATTAGCACCTTTTATATAAGTACTAGGTTCTCATTGGTTTAGATATATTAGTTAGATTAAGAGTATTTTTTTACAACTTACATGGTACCTAATTTATCTTATCATCATTGGTCACAAAATAGTAGTGGTTTGGAGAGCCTTGAGTAGCTTTTAGAGACATATATTGTGAATTGTATTCCCTCATATTACTTTGAGGAATGAGAAGATATTTTGCACTCACCATTAATTTTGTTTCTTCCTAAGGGGATAAATGTTGTTTGATGATCCTATATCATGTTCAATATGCAATGTTGATAATCTATTATAAATTTAAGAGATTACACTTTAGGTGGTTGCATAGTCCTTCTTCATCTTCTTTCTCAAGGTGTTTTTTTTCTCGCACACAGGGTTTAATCCTTCTTAGTCCTATGAGAGAGTCATCATTATGCACATGGGTACTCAACATGGCTACACAATTGCTAAGACCCATTCATTTACCCTACCTACCTACTATTTTATGGGAGAAGGTGTTGGTGAATATATATTTTATTGCATTTAGTTTATTACTTCATTGCACTAGTTTGCACATAGGATAAGCTTACTCGGCTAGGTATCAACTTGGCTAGGTTGTACTTATATCATATGATTTGTACTTTCCAAATTTGATGGAGATGTAGTACACATATTATTACATCTCCTTTATCCCATATTGGTTGTGCATTTACATATCTTGGTTGAGTATCCTACATATACATGCTTGTAGCTCACTCTTGAGTATCATTGTAAATACATGCACACACATATTGAAATAGAAAACAAATGCCATTTTTGCAATCTTTCATTGTTATTTTATTATTGTGGCTTATTTATGTCCTCAGGTTTGTCCCATTGAAAAACCTTATATGGTACAAAATTCTTTTATGTTTAAGAGTAATTCTATACTAGATCTTACAATAATTAAACCAAACTATTCAAATAACATGAAATCTTTAAATTTAGTAAAATTATTCAATCTTTAAAATTTTCAATATTCATTATAATTAAATTTTAAATAAAATCAACTTAATTCTAACACCAACATCCAATTATGATATTATATTTCTCATTCCTAATTTATTTAACCGCAAATACTTAATATGTATTAACATTCATATATTATTACCAACTCATATATTACAGTTAATCGTATTATAAAATTAAAAGCATTTAAATTAAACAATCCAACTATGTCAAAATTAATAACTAGATAAACATAAAATTATAGCATAAGTAAATACCTCCAAGCAACATATAAAAAATTGATAAGCAATTATTATAATCACATGTATATCACAATGTCTAGATAAGTATCAATGCATAATAGTACACGTGTGACAAGAATCACAAAAAATAGCAATCCTTACATCTACATTGTCCTTATCTAGCCTCTATGGTCATCCTTATTTTGAAATTTGTCTAGATTGGGGGAAACATTGAGAGGTATCTTACCTTTTCCATTATCACACACATTTTCATGATTATCTCCTACTATGTTATCACATGCTCATCATATGAGGATATCTTTTACTATACGTTCATGCCTTATCATACTTATATATTTTTATCCTCTCCTTCAATTTATTGCATCCTTTGTATGCAATCAATTTGAGTGAGGCAAATATTTCACTAAGATTCCTTCATGAGTTATGTTTTGTAATGACATGCTTATGGTAATTCTCATATCTAGTGGAGATTTTACCAAATCTATTTGTATTGTTAGAATCTTCTATACAATCAAATATTATTATCACTTTCCAAAATAGGTGTAATCTCTTATCCTTCTACTCTTTATATTTTTATATTTTTGACGATAGATCATTCTCAAGCTAGTTGTAGTTAATTATTATAATTAAATGATGTCATAGATTCTACTCCCTGCATGCTATTTTTTATTTTGCAAGTTTATGAGGAAGTGTTCATCATGTAAAAAATTGCAGAATGATTTGTTAATTCATAGAGACCCATATCCTTCAAGTGTTTAAAAAATATTTAATCTACATTTTGACATTTGGTTTACTTTGACATGCATCTTCTTAGTAGTTTGCATGAACATCAAAGTGGGGGAAAAATATAATAGTAAAAATTGCATAGTAATGCCTCATACCTATTTTTTTAGGCTCACATCACTTAGAGTATCCTAAATACACTAGATATCTTGCAAATGACAAATTCCTACATGAATTCGGCTCATGAAATCACATGGCTTGATCCTCTTTATCACTTTTGTGAGTGTGAACTTGACCCAAGTCACGTTTGTAGTTGTCAATTGAAACCTTAAAAATTTTAATAGCCACTTCAATAACTATTGTGAGCCAACTTAGTACATATTTGGTTATTTTTTCATGCTTATTTTTATTTAAAGACACTCTTTCACCCATTTAAAATGATGTAGTAGATCACTTACAGCTTATGTAAAAAAAATCATAGAGCATTTATGAGAGCATCATAACAAAATTATTAGAGCACATAATCCTAGGTTCATTTCATGCTTTATTGCTATCTATGATCCTTCACTTAGAATAATTAGGCTAGTCCATTAGGGGAATGATTGAGGAGAACTTGAAGCAACTTCATAATTAAAAAGATTCACCAAAGGTCTTCCCTAACACTGCATGGCATTATGCACATTCAAACAACAAAAGTTGAGGTGAAGTGAATTTCAATAGTCAATAGTTTTTAGTTAAAATCCCCATTGCATGTTAAGATTTGTATTTGTGAAGACTAGGTTCACACTCACATAGGTGATCTAGAGAAAAAATAATCGTTTTGCAAATAGAGATATGTAGTTGTGTGGGCACTAAATTTTTAGCACCTTAGCAAAATTAGTTTCAAACTTTTGACACAACATATTCTAGTGATAACTTTAAGAAACACCACCCATTATATATATAAAAATATATAATCATAGCGAATCTTTTATTTTTTTAGGAAAAAATATTAATTTATTGGTGATTTTTTTACATCACTAACATTTTGTAGAAAATCTTGATGAATCTTGGAAAATAAAAGGAAAATGCATTAAATACCATGAAAAATCCTTCCATTTTTAAAAATAAATTCTTATGGAAAAGTAGGGGCCCGAGAGCGGAAATGATCAATGGGTTTAAGGGGTGGAATCTATAATATTTAGTTGCCACCATTGATTTAAAATAGAATCTAACGACCCTCATTGTATTCCTTGAAGTAAAATGTACTTATAATTTGTAATGCTCATGGGCCCCAAAGTTGCTTTTGGATCGTTGATCTCAATGGAGAAAAGACTGATTTCATGATCTTTTCAAATTAGGAACCAAATGGGGACAGTGCCCAATTTGGTAATGTCGTTGATCTCAATGGAGAAAAGATAGATTTCACGGTCTTTTCAAATTGGGAACCATATGGGGATAGTGCCCAATCTGGTATGTCAATTTGGGCTCTAGGAAAATTCTAGCAATTCACCGCCAACAATTCGCCGTCATGGAAAATTCATTGACAGAAAATTCACTGCCAAGTAAAATTCACTGCCAGCAATTCACCAACATTTTTTAATATATATTTCAAAAACTTGGTGAATTGCTAGCGGTGAATTTTACTTGGCGGTGAATTTTTCGAAAGTGAATTTTCAATGGCTATGAATTGTTGGTAGTGAATTTTCCTTCGATGAATTGCTAGCAATGGATTTTTTGAATGTCGTCAATTTGATCTATCTCCCAATCTACTGATATTATCCTTGAGGTTAGTGTCATGAGAAGATCTCAAGCACTGTTCAAACCCCCATAGATTGAGAGGGGTGAGATCATGGGGTTATTTTATTTTGATCTATCTCCCAATTTGATCAACTTCAATTGAAGTTAGTGTTTTGTTAAATGAAAAATAAATAAAAATAACACATCATGTCATGACCTAGCTCACCAAATATGAGAATATTGATGGTAATCCTAGAAAATAGGTTGTAGAAACAAAGTGTCATGATTCCCTCATTGCATTTAGAAATTCATCTTTTTGTTTCCAAAGTCTTAGAGCAAGGCTTCATTCCTTGTGGAATTTCTATTAGGGCGAGGATATATTCATAACCCTTAACATGTTTCACCTTACTCCCTCATCCTCTAAAGTTATCATAACATCCACAACCTACCTGGATTTCCACAACTTCTCCAAATTTCCTCAACCTCATGGTTTCTTTCATTTTTTCTAAGTTATGCTTCATCTCATCAATCTTTAATAGCTTATAATTGCTTTAAGATTTAACTCACTAGATTCTTCCTTGTAGGTCTTTTAACTTGTTTAGGATATACATCTTTCCATATTCATATTTCCGCAATAACCACAGGTATCCTCTAAATTTCCACAAAAAGTCCATGTTGTGAAACTTTACTACCGATTGGGATAATATCCCTACTACCCTTGAACTTCTACAAATTCTATCAATTTTTCAATTTGTGGGAATTTCCCTCTTTCCTAGTCTATCCCCAAACCACTCTAACTCTTGCAATATCCTTTAATGTGTAGAGGTTCCACAACAAACCAAAAGGGGTGAATAAGATAGTTCTAAAAGAAAGTGCATGATTTTAAGTTTGATGGATAAGGAGGTCCTGCATTCACAACTATTTAAGAATATCAAAATATCCTAAGGAGCTCAATATCCTCACTATTGTATATCTTATTATCCCCAAGGTCTTACAAAAGCAAAGTGACTATCTTGATCCCATACATGTACACTTAAAATTCTACCATCCATTTCCTTGTATGTGCCTTTTACCTTCATTTCTATGGCCTAACACCTTTCATAACTTCCTTTATCAAGAGGATATGTTCTTATCTCTTTAAAGCTTCACAATTGTCCTGGTTGTCTCAAGTTTCTCACTAAGACGTATATAAATATAATATAATAAAAATAAATAAATATTATATGACAATTTATATATCATGGAGAATATTAATGCTTTGTAATCTACTATCAATATTGTGGCCATCATAAATGACTCAAATAATTAGCCACAACTATGTGTTGCCTGTGAATGGACACATTAGTCAATGAAGGATGGCAATGTGTGTTTGTTTTTCATCTCTTTGTTGTCTACTCCTTTTAAGCGTGTGCTCTTTCACTCCATTGCATTAATGCCTTATTATTACATGTACTTAATATTCTTTTTAATTCTCCATGATGGTCATTGTTTTAACCAAACCATTATTTTACTTCATATTTAATGAAAAAGAAGGTGTTGTATTGGATACTAGTCCATAATACATTAAACCTCCAATATTTTATTGTTTTAACAGTACTTGTTTTTGAAACAATGTTCAAAAAAATGATTGAAACTCTTCAACCGATTAAATTGACAATAAATTTTTTAATTTATTTTTTAAATTTACAGCTTAACTTTGCAAAAGATAAATATTTTAACAAATATTAATCTGCCTATAAGTGGCTATCCTAATTATATTAGATAACCATTAAAAAAACTAATAAAATTTGTTAGCAAATGCAATACCATATATAAATGAAACAATTAGGCTATTGCAACTAAAAAACAGCCAACAAGAAGGAACTTGAATTTGATAAACCATGAGCAGTATAACTCCTCCGCTCCTGCACATGCATTCTCAAATCAACCATACACGTTATAAATTTTCAGACACTAGCAGACTGCAAACACACAGACAAAGCTCTATTATTCTCCCAGATGTTTACAAAGCTATTGCAGAAAATGGAAAACTGGGGGTTTCTATTGACAGTGAAGACTATTCATACTCTCATCTCTTACAGGACTACCCAACTATGAGATCCATAAAAAACCCAAGAGAAGCACATGCCCACATTATCAAAAAGGGAATAGAGCCACGGTTGTCTTTGTCCAATCACCTTCTTTATTGGTACAGCAAATCTGGTGAAGTAGATGATGCACGCCAACTGTTCGACAAAATGTCTGAACGGGATATCAGCTCATGGGGACACATGATTGCTGGTTATGCTCGAAACAGGTGCAGTTTCGAAGTATTTGAACTGTTTCTTTTATTGCAAAGACATAAAAGTGAATTGAGTGAGTATATCATCACCAGTGCCGTGCAAGCATGCAGTGGTTTAGATGATTCTGAGCAGGGTGTGCAAATGCATGCTTATGTTATAAAATCTAGGCTTGACTGTGGTGTTGGTATAGGAACTGCCCTGGTTACTATGTATTTGAAGTTCGGTGGTATAGATGATGCGCGCAAAGTGTTTGATAGAATGAGGAAGCCAAATGTTGTCTCTTGGGCAGCTATGATTGGAGGGTATGCCAAGAATCAACGAGGCAAAGAGGCCCTCCAATTATTTTCTGCAATGAGAAGTTCACAATTGAAACCAAACCACTTCACCTTTGCAAGTGTGCTCAGTGCGCTTACTGCCCTTGGAGTTTTAGAAGAAGGGAAAGGAATCCATGCTTGCGCCATTAAAACAGGATTTGAGATTGATGTGAGCGTAGGCAGTGCCCTCCTTACTATGTATATAAAATGTGGGAGCATGGAAGACGCATTCAAAATGTTTGAGGGCATGCCTACACGAAATGTTGTCTCGTGGACTGCAATGATTAGTGGCTATGCACAGAATGGGTGTGGTGAGGAAGCATTGAAACTCTTTAGCTCTATGCTACGAACACGAGTAAAGCCTAATGAGTTCACCCTCTCTGGTGTGCTTAGTGCTTGCTTAACCCAAGCAGCTCTCGGACAGGGTAAAGAGATTCATGCCCAGATTGTTAGAAATAGTTTTCATTCAAACCTAATTGTTGGTAGTGCTCTCATTGCAATGTACTCCAGCTGTGGTCTTACCCAATACGCACAGTCAGTCTTTGAGAGAATGACTGAACTAAATATAGTGGCATGGACTGCTATGCTTACAGGATATTCTCAAAATTGGCAATACGAAGAAGCTCTAAAACATTTTAGTTGCATGCGACAAGAAGGCTTGAAACCAAACCAAGTCACCTTTGCAAGTGTTCTCGGTGCATGTGCGAACCTTGCAAGTCTGGCACAAGGGAAGCAACTTCATGGTTATATTGTCAAAACTAAATTTATGTCAGATGTTTACGTAGGAAATGCTCTTGTTACTATGTATGCCAAATGTGGAAGCATAGAGGATGCGCATGATGTTTTCAACGAAATGCCTGATCGAGACTTTATTTCATGGAATGCAATAATTGCAGGATATGCACAACATGGAAATGGTAGAAAATCTCTTAAAGTATTTAAACAAATGCAGCAAATAGGCATTGGGCCAGATCATATCACCTTTGTGAGTGTGCTTTCTGCTTGTTCAAACGTTGGTCTCGTGGACGAAGGTCGCCACTACTTTGGTTCCATGACTCGAGAACATGGTATAATTCCATGTCTCGAACACTATACCTGCATGGTAGATCTTCTTGCCCGTGCAGGGCTCCTGGATGAGGCAGAGGAAGTAATTGATAAAATGCCATTAAAACCTGATGTTAGACTGTGGCGGACCTTGCTCAGTTCCTCCAGAATACATGGTGACTTGAAGCTGACAGAGCATGCTGCAGAATGTATTCTTAAATTGGAACCAAATAATGCTTCAACATATCTGCTACTATCAGATATATACGCTGCAACTGAGAGGTGGGATTCTGTGGAAAAGATTAGGAAAATTATGAAAGATAGGGGTGCCGAAAAGGAACCGGGATGTAGCTGGATAGAAGTTAGGAACAATGTACATACTTTTGTTTCCAGTGATAGATCACACCCACAAGCAGAGAAGATCTATGCAAAAATGGATGAATTATCCTGGAAAATACAAGAGGAAGGATATGTGCCCAATGCAAATTTGGTGTCACGTGATGGAGAGGAACAGCAAAAGGAACAAGTAGTTTGCTACCACAGCGAGAAGCTGGCCATTGCATTTGGGCTTATAAGCACCTCTTCTGAAATGCCTATTCGAGTTTTCAAGAATCTCCGTATTTGTGGTGATTGCCATACTTCCACCAAGTTCATGTCAAAGATTGTTGGTCGAGAAATTATTGTGAGGGACACCAATCAATTCCATCATTTCCAGAATGGGCTATGCTCATGTGGAGATTATTGGTGATTTGGACCACAAAATATCTGTGAGGATAGGCATGAACTCTATGTTGGCCTGCTTTTTCGTCATAACATGGAAAAAAAGTAGATAGCACAAGACATAACAGGCAAAACATAAACGGTAGGTTTTTCTCTTCAATGGTCCTTGGTGTAGGAATTGAGCCTTTTATATAAGGAAACGAGTTTAAGATTAGAATTTTGTGTATGCAGAGCAGCAGAACCTTAAGCTTTGCTTCCCAATTCCTTCCGCTGTATCTGATTTATGACAGCAAAGCCTGAAAATTCTACAGCGCACTGATGTGTTCTGATCAGCTTCCAGATCTTCAGCAGACTTATATGTTAACCACTACCATGCAGCAAACGAAACCAACGACAGGATTAAGGAGGAAAAATCAGGTGATTGAAAGTAAAAATACAACACACAAGAAAATATTTATGATTAATATCCACTCATAATGATGTTGAAAAAGACGGTTAAAATCTAGATAAGGGACTGTCAAATACAAAGCAAAATTACAATGATATCTTAAATACAGTCTAAGTGGGAAAATAGCTGATTTAATTCCCCTTTCCTTTGCCTGGATGGGATTGTACCTCCACCATGTCCTTTTCTAATGAACAACTCATTTCAGCCATTGTTTCTTCCTTTGTTGCACAACTTTTGGTGTAAATGTGCTGGTTTCTTTACTCTTCTGGTTCTTTTGCCATTTCTACAAGCCTCATTGAAGATTTCTTTGGTGTTCTCAATCTTTTTCACTTCCCCAGTATCTGCTTCTGACCTTTTCTGCACCTCACTTTCTCCTCCAACTCCTCCCAACCTTTGTGCCAAATAAACCCATTGGTCAAAGCAACTGTCAGCCACTTTCTGGGCTGTGTGCAATGATACACCAGGCTTCCTTAGCAATATGCCTGTTCTATCCAGTTTCTATAGCTTTTCCTTTAACGCAATATTCCACTCAGAATATGGCTTCGTCAGGCCAATAAAATGCTCCCTTCACACTTCAAATAGAGCTCTGTGCATACCAATGCTCCTCAGACATCCAGATGGTTCTTCCCTTGAACTAAATGCTAACTTCATATCCTAGTCATATTGACAATCAACTTCTTTCATCTTTCATGGTTTTTTTGGTTCTATATATATATATATATATATATATATATATGTATGTATGTATGTATGTATGTATGTATGTATAATGTCTTCTTTCCCTCTAATAATTGCTCACGCCTCCCAACAGATTCATTGTTCTCAGCATCTGTCATTGCTCTAATGCTAACTGATGCAGAAACCCGAGTGTGGTTCTTTCTCCTTTTTAGGGGGAAACGAGGAAAAATGGGTATTTTTCCGAGTTCTGTGAATCTCTCTGTTTCTGCAGTAGCTATCTCTTCTGAGTTTTGTCTTTGTGTTCAATAATCTTTCCTATTGGTGGTGTAGATCTCCTTTTTCAGCGGATAGATTGTAGATCTTTCTTTGCAGGTCTGTTGATGAGGTTGAGCTGGTATTTAGCTACGAACAAAGCAGTCTTGTAGATGATTAGGAGAAGAGCAGGTTTTGCAGCAGTTTATTACGTGTCCTGCAAGTAGGACAGCAGACTCTGCATCACTTTCAGAGAAGCATAGGCTGTCAGCCAATTTTTTGTGTGTATATTTGGGGTAGAGCAATAGAGGTTGTACGTCTGTATGCTTTGAAGAATAGATATTTTCTTGCTGGTAGAGAAAGCTTAAGTAGATCATAATGGACATGAAAACCTTACATCATTACTAAGCAAAATCAAAACTAGTTAATATGAAGTTGTACTTTCCAGTGGCAAAATTCACTCATAAGTCATACATTTTCTAATTATTCAAATCATCTCTTTTTACAATTGATGTTTATTTCTATGTAGTATTTGAAAAGATAGCTACATACTATTGTTTGTGCTACAAACACCAAATCAGCTTCATGTGATACCATATTCTCTTGGGAAAAAATGATGGATTTAATGCGTATGAGTTTTGGGGTGAAGCCTTAGTGTCTCTGGCCCAGTGATCACCTGCGTTATAAATCCTACAGAAAGAGTGGCATTTACCAAGGTGAAAATGGCACTTTGGCAGGGAAATTTTCATTCTTGGATAAAGACAAACCTAGATGTCTGATAGGTCTGTTGTTAATGCTGAATGTGAGAACGGGAATTGGGTTCTAAGTTCCAACAGAAATAGAAGATGAAGACGTATTAGGTAGCAGGAGAGCAAAACCTGGGATGGTACAGTCATCTTAAAGTTCAGTACTAACTTGGCCTCAAATCTGCAAGATCGTTGCAAAATTTTGTTGGGTACGATAGGTCAGATAGTCAAAAGCTGCAAAGGATTGCTTAAAGTTCTTAAATGCGGACAGGTGCGTGAGTTCTAGTTCCAGGAAGCCGCAAAAGGAAAGATGGAAGCATGCACAAAAATCACATTAATTAGAGTTTGGAAATATGCCAATAAGTACAAATTGAAATGCCATAATGTATCAGTAGTGGCTATACTTGTGGTAATATTGCAATCACAATATCGAATCCATGGACCAGGAAGTCCAAGGATGGCAAGCATGCCTATAACTCTTAGTTCTGGGTAGTGTAGTTAGAAATTGGAAAAGGCTATGAAAGGGGAACCTATGATAGCTAAGTTAAATCTCATGGAACTAAAAAGTCATTGATATGATATGATATCATATATACTACCACTAAAATTAGATGAACACCACCAAACTTAATCTTCACAACTTAGACATGGTTGTTTCATTTATGTCTCTAGGTGGATTGGGTTACGATTGCACAATCATGGTCAAGGTAGGTTCACTCCATAAAGTCACAATTTTTGTTCTTAGAAAACGTTTGTTAGGACAGATATGACCTTTAGACTAACATAAAGCAAGAGCATTGTGACGATGATATGTTAAGAGGACTCCCTTATGCTTACAAAATTTATCAAGGTTTCTAAGCACTGTAGATTTCTTAATTTTTTTCTGAGTGTTTAAATTCATATGTTAATAATTTAGATTAAATTTGTATTTTAATAATTTAGATTAAATTCATATGTTAATAATTTAAAGTAAAATCATTTTTGGTTTATGTATTCTTAATTTTTACTTTCCAGCTTGTGTAATACTACTTTTTATAGAATTATGTTCAATTATATTTATTTCAACAAGTTTAACTTATATTTCTTTTGTTATACCTTACACATTAATTCTATAAATAGTCCATTTTTAAATTTCAAATTTTGAAAACTTGTTATACACTCTTCAACTACTATTTATTTTCATCTACATAAACAAGATGTCACATTTTTCATCCTAGTTCTCACCTACACTTCTATTTATAGAACATTTAAATTCATTGGCATCTCTTCAAGATGTTTTTCCATTCATTTTGTTACAAGTATATTCATTTTTGATGTGGCTCGTACTTCAAAAGCTAATAATGAGTATATTTAGCTATCTTTGATCCCCTCCCAAAACTATAAAATGGAATCTACATTTTAGTTTCTTCCCAAAACATATAAATGAATTTTATAACTTGATTTCTTCTCAAAAATGTATAATACAATTTTTTTATTTAGATTTTTAAAAAATAAAATTATTTTTAAAATTTTAAAATTCTTCATCTAAAAATTATAAAACAACTTTATGTGAACATCAATTTGTGTTGATATAATCAACAAACCATTGCTTTTATAACTTATTTTCTATCACATTTTAAATCAATCCATAGTTTTCACTATCGTATCCCTTTATTTCAGATCATTGAAAGTGTAGCTCATACAATATGGAATGCTCTTGTAGTTGATAAATATGGACAATATTTGTCCTTATGAGCTACAAATATAGCACACTCAGCATTCCGCTTGTCATTATGCTTTGTTGGGTGATGGTCCAATGGAACAATCTTTTGCACACGCAATGCAGAGTTTTAACATTTAATATATTCTAAGGCTTTAGGATTATACCAACCTAATGTGATCTATATATAGGAGTTTGTGTAGTTCGTTTCTAGGCATTATTTTGTGTGCTCCACTCTTAATCAATTGGGAGGCCTCTACCTTGATTTAATATTATAATTATTCTACTGGATATGCTCTACCATTCATATTAGAGGAAATTACTATTTATTATATTAGACATATAGTCACACTTTTATTGGATATAGTAATATTATAATTGGTATTTTGAACAATAATTTTGTCTTGATGAACAAGAAAAAATAAAGTATTTTTTTCTCAATCTATGAAATAATGGCATTGTCATGTGATATTGGGATTGAGTTGCTTAAATCAATAGTAAATATCATATTTTAACTTTCGGGAGGAAATAAGAGTTTTTAATAATGCAACTTTACTATATAAAATATGGAAGTGTGGAAGTTTAGGGGTTTTAATTGTAGATATTATTAGAGTAATTTTGCCAAAGATAATCACATCAATATAAATTACATTCTATTTTGGAAAACCTTTTGTCTTAGTAGGCTCACCTAAAATACCCATCTTTGGATTCATTTTTTTTATGAGGATTGTATTGATGTGTTTCGTGTAAACAATTCTTTAGAGCTACAGTTCATAGAATTAGGGGAAATGTACACCATATGCATCAAAATGAACCATTGAATGGCATAAGATCTAGCTCATTTGTAAATACATTAGATGACTTAAGGAGTCAAACAAAAAACTTATTCTTAAAATTGATGAACTAGTCTTATCAACCCATTTTTTATTTTAAGAATATAATTTTAAGGGTACACTAGCTCCAAAATTTTGAACATAATTAAATTGAACACAATATGTTGGAACGAAATCAACATTGCTTGCTTGACTACCATACATGGAGGTAAGTCACATTTCAATAGTGTTGATTAAATATTAGCTCACATTCTAGCTCTTCTTGTCCACCTAGAGCTAAGTCATCTATGAAAGGAAACACAATACCCTCTTCTCATACAACATAAAAGGCTCAACCAAATGCATCATATCTTTATTTATGACCAAGTACATTCTCATGTACATGGTAGGTCCAATTGAAATGCATTTTGATCCACTTGTTCAATCATTTGGAAGGGACCATACTAGGTGGGTTTCAACTTCTTTGATGGTCTTAAGAGCCTCTCCTTGTATATTCCTAAGAGCCTCTCCTTGTCTAAATACACCTACACATTGTCACTAACTTGAAACTTGTGTTCCACCCTATGTTGATTGTGATGATGCTTGTACTTTTTTGAGATCCTTTGGATATTTCTTGAATGTTGTGGTGTATTTAAATCACCTTACTAATGAATTTCTTAGCATTTTGTATCTTCAAAATATGATCCATTTTCTAGCCCATCCATTGACTATCTCAAACAACATCAAAGAGGCTAGGGGTAAATACCTAAAACAAGACTTGAACAAAGATAATTTTGTTCAAGACTAGATTGCCCTATTATAGAAGTGTTATAAGTAATCCAATCTCATCCTATCCTTTTGGAAATATCTAGTTATACCCTTGAAACAACAAGAGCAATAAAATAGACCTTTTCAACCTTGTGTCCACCCTCTCCCATAGTGTCTACTAGAGCTTGCCCCAAAAATGAGCATCCCTATCTAAGATGATGTGCACCAAAATTCTAAATGAATGCAAGCATTCTTAAATAAGAGCTCTATTACAACACTTTTGGTTATTTACATGAAATCAAGATGTGCATCTTATTGAACCAATCTACCACAACAAAAATGCAATCGTGCCCATGTTTTGTCATTAGAAGACCATCTACAAAGTGTCTTGTAAGCATAAACAATGGTTGGAACAACCCAATATTCTCATTGCTTGATTTCTTTATTCATAAATGGCTCCACCATGAAATATGCACACACCATTGAGAGAAGAGAAAAGGTATATCTAATACTTTTTCTATGACACCTCACTTATATTTGATCACAAGATGAAATTGGTTCAAGAATATCATCCACTTGTAGTGATGATATTGTTGGAGTTTTCTTTGTGCTTGAATATATTACAAAGGTTGATGATATGCCTCAACCACTATTTATTTGTCCATAAGGTGGTGTTTCCACTTCTTAACCATATATACAATGTAGTAAGATCCTTATAATATATGTTGTAGTTTAGAAAAATTCCTTTGAGCAACTTGAAATGATAGCATATAAGCCTACCTTCTTGCAAAAAAACCATTCTCATGACATAATCACTTGAATCCATCTCAAACTCAAAAGGTTATTGAAAATTTGGAAGATCTAGCATTATTTTGATGCTAATTTTGTGCTTAAGATCATCAAAAGAACACTTTTGTTTTGTACTCCAATGAAAAATCTTTCCACCCCTATTATAGCAACAAAGGGGTAGCATCAATATAAAAATATTTGATTTTTTTTAAAGGTATTGGACTACCCCAAAAAATATCCTATACTTTGAAATGGATGTGGGATTTGGGCAATCTATTATGGCCTCAATATTAGACAAATCAATCCTTATCTCATCATTCCTACATGACTAGGGTGCACAAGTGAGGTCTTTGTAAACTCGCACTTATTTTCATTCAACAAAAAATCTTCTCTTTCAAAAATTGGAACACCTTCTAAAGATGGGAAACATGCTCTTCACATGTTTTTCTAAACACAAATACATCGTCCAAGTAAACAATGACATATGAATTTATGAGGGGTCTTAATAACTCATTCATTGACGACGTGAAATATGTTGGAGAATTGTATAATCCAAATTGTAGAATGAGTTACCCATATAGACCTTCCTTGATCTTAAATGCTTTTTCCATGTGTTTTCTTATTTGATGCAAACTTGATGATACCCATAATTTGAAACCACCTTGGTGAATTGATTTGTGTGTTAGATTTTATCAAACGAGTCATTTATCTAGGCAATAGAGTCCTATTCTTGATAGTAATCTTATTTAGTGTCTAGTAGTCAACACACATCCTATGCTTCATCATTCTTAGGTACGTTGATAATAGGAGAATCATAACCTAGGGATGTGCTTGGCCTTATGACCCATTTTTCTATCAATTCCTTTATCTACTATCTGACTTCATTTTCTTCAATTGTACTTTAACAGTATAACACTATGTTTAGCAAAGAATAATCTAGCAACAATTGAATTTCATGTTCTACAACATGCTAAGGGGGTAGCTCCTTAGGCTTTAATAACTCTAATAATTGCTTCATAAGGTCACCTATTTCTCATTATTCTTGATGAATACCCAACCAATGTGGTTTCTTAATCTCATCCTCATCTCACTCCCCCTTTCCTCTAATAAACAAGAGAGGAAATTTACCACTTGAATTGATAATCTTGTTGGTTTGGATACGCTAATGATAGAGATCTTAGATTTCCCCACATAGGTGTTCAATGTGAAAATTTCACCATTCAAATAGGTTTTATAAGTTTTTCTTCCTAAAATAGATGACATCACTCACATAAAGGAAAGGATCTAAAAATAACTCCACACTTATCTAGTGGGATTGTATCTACAAGTACTCCATCCTTAAAATTAGAGCCTACATTAAATGTCAACTTACACTATTTCTTGACTAAGATATCAACCCAATGTTTTAGGAAACCAAATTCTTATGGTTGAGGATTCCTCGTGATTTTCAATCCAAGACCACTAATGAGATTTTGGGAAATGAAGCTGGTTTGTAAGCATGTATTAAAAAGTGCATCTATCTATTTACCCTTGACTTGGATTTTGATGTGGAATAATGTGATAATTTATCACTTTTTAGAAATTTGTTATGTAATATACAACCCCTTACACATTATGGGACATGATAACCTTTCATTCAAATCATAGTTGTAATATTGCTATTTAACTTTTCTCACATAATTGACTTTTTTGTTTCTCCTCTTATTCTTCCATTATGGTGTTGATTTAGATGTAGCTTCCAACATCTATCAACTACATCATTTTCTTTCTAACAATGTTAACAATGGAATTTACCGTTTCCTTTATCTTTATCCTTTTGTTGAACTGATATATAAACATTATTATTTTTCTTATGCTTGTTCTTATCTTCAACATGTTGTTCCTTATTCTTTTATTTACTTGAAAGATGAGATGTTATTTTTATACAAATCAATATAGTGTGCTTGGGCACACTTTTCATCAATATCCCAATATTTTTCCATTAGGATGGACCTCTTTAAGTGTTGAAGCAACCCATATATATATGAAGATCTATGACTAGACAAGAAGACATCTAGTTATAAATATTTTCTACAAAATAACTACCTCTTCATGATTTGGAAAATGGGTTTCTCTAATACGACTAGACATGCAAGGATTGAAACCCTAGATCTTGCTCAACATTATAGTCACATGAAAATGGAGAAATGACTGACCTTTTTTCTTAAAAAAATTACTAGTATATGTAGCACTCTATTTAGTCGCTCAATCCTTAGGAAAATAGATCAATATTAGATGTCATTTATGTTGTGTGTAGAAAAAACTAAGATCCTACAAAATCTATTAAAATGGTAGCCTAAATTTTATGTTAAAATCATTCATATTAGAAACACAACCATCACATTAAAAGCAGCTCATGGTGTTCTTCATCCTTCACTTGAATTTGTGAGTGAATCTATGCCCTTGAGATTAGAAAACTATTTTTAGATAGAAAAAATACTCTTGGAGTATTTGTGACATTAGAATTTGGTCACCAATAGTGGTCTAGGTTGGGTGGGGTAGTACATAGGGATGAATAGTGTAAAATGCATAAATTTTGGAGTTTGAGGGTAAGAATACCTCATAACCAATACCATTGTCAAGGATTGAGAGTAAACAAGAATTCATCCCTTAAGGAATGCAAATAAGGATAAGTCTAAACCAACAATCCTAATGAGATACATAGTGAAAATTTTCAAGGATTGGGGTTTGGGGATACCAAAGAAAACCTACCTCAAATATGGGATGGAAAAAACTATAGCTTTGAAAGGTAACTTAGCATAAGAACTGGGGAGTTTAGGTTTGAGGGAAAACATGTTGGTATGGAAAAGTGTGAAACATTGATAAATGCAAAGGAAAGCTAAGGTCAAGGGAAAAGGATGACAAGAAGAATAACTCCAAAATTTGATAGGAAAAAGAGATGGGGACAAGGAATAGATGAAATGTGTGCCTAGATGAGGAAGCCCATTATCCTTCTATGAATAAATGAAAACAAAAATTTGGGAGGAAATGCATATTAGGAAGAGAAACTCAAACTCTAACATAGGCATAGTCCTTAGAAAATTAAACATTAAACACTCCACACTTAGAATTTTTTGGGACCTTTGCAACTTCTAACACATGATAGGCACATGGGGGTGATGAAGAAAAACACTTATGCAAACATTCACTAAAGGATACCCATAAGAACAATATCAAATTGATATTATCTATGATGGTAAAATAAGACCTAAGCACACAAAGGAGATGAGACTCAATCCAAATTTGGTACTATTAGATTGAGTCTCATTATTAGCTTTGGATGGTGACACGTGTCTCTTAAAGGCACAACAAGAATCTAGATATCTAGAAGTAGACCACGAAAAGGGACATAAAAAGAGGGGACTATGACAACCACACTTCATCTTGACCAACAAGTATTGATATTGCACAAAGACACACACACATAAATACAAAAATATGTACAAGGAAAGACATAATTACTTACAATAATTAATACTTCATACATCGACCATAAACTAGAAATTAAATTAAACATCCTTTTAGATTCTTGAGACATTATACATTGTGACCATAATCTATAATTTCATATTGCCCAAGCCATAAAGGATCAAACTTCTAATGTTTTCCTCTATCCCCTAATATAGCACTCCAAATGAGGACCATATCTCCTACCTAAAATTTATTTTGTAATGATTTCATGTCAAATAGATGTCTCTTTGTGGATTAGTGTGATAATATTTTATCATGTGCAATCCTCCTATTTTCATCTAGCTCTATTAGCTCAAACAACTTTGAGAGATTACATTGTTTTCTCCTCCTTCAACATCCTGTAACATTTGATATACAAGCATTTCCAAATTGATTTAAATTTTTGCATCTAGTTAGTAGACTAATTCAAAAGGTCTCTTTCCAATATTTATCGTGTAGGTCACTCTGTCAACCCATAATGCATAATTCAACTTGTCATCCCATATTTTCTTGTTCATAACTAGTGTTCTCCTTATGATCTTCATGAGGTTTTTGTTGCCAAACTTAGCTTTTCCATTTCATTTGGATGGTAAGAGGATAATTGAATCATATCAATCTTGTACTTATTACATAAAACTGATAATCATTGGATTATAAACACATGGAATTATCTACAATAATTCTTATAGACACGCCAAATCTAGTTATGATGTGTTTTAGTAAGAATTCCACTGCCACCTTCAATGCAGTATTATGGGTTGGAATTGCCTCAACCCTCTTGGTGAAGTAGTTAGTGGCTACAAGAATCCATTTATATCCATTTCTTGATCTTTCTTAGATTTCTCCTATAAAATCAATTCCCAATTATTGAAAAAGGAGACTCAATTATTACATAAGAGGAAGAGCACTTGAATACTTCATCTTGATCAAGAAACTCTAGCAAGCATCACATTTCCTTACTCTTCCACTAATATCCCTAAATAAGCGAGGCCACAAATATCTTGCTCAAAGGACCACTACTTGAAAGTTATTTGCTAGTTATTACTCATTCTAGAGGTGCACTTCAGTTTTTCCAGGTAAAAGATAGTATCCTTATACTGAGGATAATCCTTCAATTGAAAACAAGTATATGCATAATTAAAATTTATTTTATTGACCTCAGCTACTTCTAGATAAACTAGAGAAATTCTCCAAGACATTGGGTTTGACTATTTCATAATACAAGAATATTTTCTAAGATGGTAGAGAAGCAATTATTATTTAATATAGTTATTTGCACAAGTATTCTATTATTTGTAAGCAACTTCATTTTGTATAAGAATTTTATGAATTTATTATAAGATACTCCATTGGCATGAGATTCAGCATCAATCCAAGTATCTATAAATGTTGAAAATCTCTCTTCGACTAAATTTTATTTGTTGAGTAGAAACTAAGGTTTTAAAATATTATGTTGGTTAGCAATTCTTTTTTTTAATGGGCCCCTCAAGGTCCTAATACAAACACAAGAATATTTTTTTGATTTTTTTTAGCTATATATTGATGTTTGATTATGGTTGTTGAAGTTTATTCTTCATAGATGACTAATATATTTTTTGATCAATCATTTTTTGGTTTGGTTTATTAAGAATAAATTTGATCTTTATAATGTATAAAATATATATTCAAATGGATTTTTCTACTCTTTCCTTCCCAACCATAATTCCCTTTAGTTAGTCACCTTCCAAGTAGGCATAGGATTGAACCTTGATTTTTTAAGATTTTTTTAATGGACTTCATTTCTATGGTTTTTTCTCTAATGGTAAACTCACCTCTATACATTTGAGCCCTACGATACGAAATGAATATTTGGTAAATTATATATTTTACCATATTCGGCTCTATGCCCAGCCCCCCTCACCCCCCCCTCCACTAAATTATCAAAATAAGAAATACTCTCATGATAAGATTTATAGATATAATAATGACATGCACTTGGGAGAGATGGTAAGGTAGTTGAATTTTGTCCATTTCTATAGTAATATAAGAATAATCCATATGTTGTTTATTAATTTTCATTATTTCTTTGTTCAATGGATTGATGATTGTTTCCTATCTGAAGGGAAAAGAATGCGGATCTACTGACCCAAGCAGAATACATTCCCTTAACGCCAATACAACAGGGGAGAGAAGCAAAAACTGATTCTGATAGCTTCTAAAACTACTTGAGATGAATACAACCAATAAAAGAAATAATAGAAGAACAAAGTAATCACAGATTGACAAAGAGATTTTACATGGGAAAACCCTTTCAGGTAAAAAACCCACCACACAAAGCCAAGACTATTGTATTACAGTATTGAAACAAATACATACAATTTCTAGTCTTCTTTGTATAGCTTACGAACGCCCAGAGAGATTCGGATTCACTGTTACAATGTTTTCACAACATACAGATCGAATCACCTCTCTTCAAGAACACACGTTCTTTCCTTTCATTTTTCTCTTGAACCCGCGACTTCAAAACTTGCTCTGCAACTTGACTTAACTCCAACTTAACTCATGAGAAATAGCATATCTCTCACCCATATGTAGCCGACTCAGAAGAGTCCTACCCAACAATGAAGTCCATCCTTAAATCACGCATCTGGTCGGATCTAACAAATTTCCCTGCAACGAGACGACTTTGCATTCAAAGCCATTACTCAAAACGGTTGAGTTCGCCACCCTTTGTTGACAATGCAACTGCCACAATAACTATTTTGGTTTTCGTCCAATCACTATTCAGACAGGTGCCAGGCGTCCAAGACCCATTGGCAATCGCAGCTGACAGAACTACCAAAACGGTCAAACAGACACCGAGCATGTCCAAGACTTCCAAGTCATTCTAACACTGCCAAAGCCGGAGTCAGAACAGGAACAGAAAACAGGACTTCAAAAAAGTCCAAGATCAAGAAACAAACCGATTCCAGTTCTGCCTCCGCCAACTGCAAGAAACAACAATCCAGAACCTGGACAAGGCGGAGGAAAACACCCCGAGGAGAATCCAAACATCCAGAAGAACCAGATTGCAAAAGCAGGAGTCAGACTCGGAGTCGGAACAGAAACTGAAACAGGAACCTGGCAAACGGACATTGCCAAATTCCAAAACTGGTTCCGCCTCCGCCAGAACTAGCGAAACGAAGCGAGAAGAACAAACGAAAGGAAGCGGAGTCGAAGTCGGAACGGGAACAGAAACCTAGAACTTAGGAAAACGAAACAATGCCAAGTTCCAAACCCGGTTCCGCCTCCGCCAGAAACTGCGAAGCGAAACTAAGAGTCCAGACAGAGGGAAGCGGAGCTGGAGACGGAGAGGGAATAGAAAACCCAGAACTAGGGAAACGGAACAATGCCAAGTTCCATTCTGGTTCCGCCTCCGGCAGAACTCGCAAACAATACAAAATCACCAAGGCATGAAAACAAGGACTTCAAGTTGGAAGTTGAGACATAATTTCTCAACAATCTCCCACTTGGTGAACACTTCCAGCTTCCTCAAAACATCAAACTTTATTGTCTATCATAGGCCCCAAGGCCCATCGATTATGTGCACCATCTGAACTTGTCTGTGCTAACCGGCTTTGTCAAGGCATCTATAACATTCTTCAAGGTGTAAACCTTATCTATACTGACCTTTCCATCTTCAACCATATCCCTCACGAAGTGATATTGCACATTTATGTGCTTGGTCCTGGCATGGAAGGTCGGATTCTTTGCCAAACAAATGGCACTTTGACTGTCACAGCAGATTGAAATCTGCCCAGCATTAAATCCAATGTCTGAACACAAACGCCTCAGCCACACTGCCTCCTTACAAGCATGAGTTGTTGCCATGTACTCTGCCTCTGTCGTGGACAAAGCAACTACAGCTTGTCGCTTGCTCATCCAACTAATTGTTCCACCATTAAGCATGAAAGTGTATCCACTGGTGGATCTTCTGCTATCAATGTCCCCTGCCCAATCAGAGTCAACATATCCCTGAATGCAAATAGCCCTTTGTGATGCAACCATACTACCATGGTAACACAAAGCATAATCTGAAGTACCCTTCAAATACCTGAACACTCTCTTTACAGCATCCCAATGTGATCTCCTTGGATTTGCCATGAAACAACTTAGAACTCCCACTGCTTGGGCAATGTCTAGTCTTGTGCAGCCCATAGCATACATTAAACTGCCTACTGCACTTGCATAAGGCACACTGGTCATGTCCTCCATCTCAGTAGCTGACTTTGGACAGTCTTCAGCAGATAGTTTCAATCCTTGCATAATTGGAACAACTAGTTGCTCGCAATCAGTCATGCTAAACCTCTCTAAAAAGGTTTTCACATACTTACTCTGACTGAGCCAAAGATTTCTACTTGTTTTATCCCTGGTTATCTCCATCCCAAAAATGTACCTTGCTGCTCCAAGATCTTTCATTTCGAACTTAGCAGACAACTGAGTTTTAAGGTCAGAAATCATACCCTTGCTATTACCAATGAATAACATGTCATCCACATACAGAGTAATAACAAGCATACGATCATTCTCACATTTATAATAAATGCAATGATCAGATTTTGATCTAACAAACCCAATTGACAACACAAATGTGTCAAATTTTTGGTACCACATTCTAGGAGATTGCTTTAGACCATAGAGACATTTATTTAACTTGCAAACCAGATTTTGTTTACCTCTTTCAACAAAATGCTCAGGCTGGGACATGTAAATTTCTTCTTCCAACTCACCATGAAGAAATGTTGTCTTCACATCCATCTGCTCAATTTCAAAGTCATACACAGCTGCCAATGACAACAAAAATCCAATGGATGTCAGCTTTCCTACAGGGGAAAAGATCTCTCCATAATCAATTCCCTCAACTTGGGATAAACCCTTTGCAACCAGTCGTGCCTTATACTTCTCTACACTGCCATCAAGGCCTGTCTTCCTTTTGAATATCACTTGCAGCCAACAGACTTTCGCCCTTTAAGCAGTGGTACCAACTTCCAGGTATCATTCTTTTTCAAGGAATCCATCTCCTCATTCATGGCTTCCAGCCACGACTTTGAATCAGCCATGCTGATTGCTTCTTTCACAGTCCTAGGCTCATCAGTGCTGGTTATTAAAGCATAAGCACAATTTGAATCTAACATAGAAAAACCATACCTATCTGGTTGCCTTTTTTCTCGTGTAGATCTCCTTGGAGGCTGAGGTTGTTCTTCATCATCAAAACTCTCAGAGATGCTTGAGCTCTCCTCAGTTTCAGGTACACCATGTAGATCTTCCCTTTCTGGAGTTTGGGGAATCTCAACTACATCCTTCTCCTTGTCACTCTGATTTGTCTCACACTGTTGATCACTTACTGAAAGTTTCAGCTCACGAAATATCACGCTTCTGCTATACAAAACCTTCTCAGTAATAGGGTTCCAAAGCTTGTATCCTTTCACACCAACTTCATAGCCAATGAGAATACATTTCACAGCCTTGTTATCCAATTTAGATCTCTTTTCATTCGACACATGAACATATGCCTCACAGCCAAAGACCCGAACATGCCTTAGTGAGGGTTTCTTGTCTGACCATGCTTCCAAAGGTGTCTTGTCAACAAGAGCTGAACAAGGAGATCTATTTATTAGATAACATTTGTAGTAACAACCTCAGCCCAGAACTTCTGCTCCAGACCAGCACCACTCAGCATACTCCTTACCTTTTCCATCAACGTCCTGTTCAACCTCTCAGCAACTCCATTTTGTTGTGGAGTGTAGGGGGTTGTCTTATGCCTTTTAATTCCATGATCAGTGCAATACCTTTCAAAATCTACAAAACAAAACTCACCTCCATTGTCTGTCCTTAAAACACTTTATTTTCCTTCCAGTATGATTTTCTACCAAAGATTTGAACTCTTTGAACCGACTGAACACTTCTGATTTACTTTTAAGAAACTATACAAATGCCCTTCTTGAACAGTCATCAATAAAAAAAACATAATATCTAGACTTCGATAACGACGGAACATTAACTGGGCCAAACACATCAGAGTGAACATAATCCAGTATACCAGAAGATTTGTGAGGGCTAGAGGAGAAAGAAACACGGTGTTGCTTTCCAAAGATACAATGCTCACAGAAATCGAACTCAAGGTTACAATCATCGAACCCTTCTACAAGGTTTTTGTTCTTCAAGGTTTTTAAAGCTTTCTCACCAATGTGACCAAGTCTATGATGCCATAACATAGTCTTCTCTGCTGGGAGTTTTACCTCCAAAGCATTTGCAGACAGTGAAGAGTCTTCATCTTTCTCTATAGGTGTAGAATTACATGACTTTACAAAGGCACTGTTACAAAGAACAGGTCGTGCATCTAGTTTGTACAGAGTGCCAATACGAACACCCTTAGCTAACACCATTGCACCTCTAGCCATTTTACATCCCTTACTAGAAAAAGAAACTTCTACACCAGCATCATTTAACTTACTAACAAAAAGAATATTTCGAACCAAACCTGGGATGTGGAGAACACCACCAATTCCTTTGACTCTCCCGTCAGCAAACTGAATTCTGACCCTTCCTCTTCCAACAATCTTCAGAGTTGAATCACTTGCCAAGTATACCTTTCCACCATCATACTTCTCATACTTTGAGAACCAATCTCTATTGGATGTCATGTGAAAAGAGGCACCTGAATCAACCAACCAGACATCATCAGATGCCTGAGTTGTCAAGGTTGTTGCAATGAAGGCATCTGCATCACTTTGAGAAGATTCGTTGTTAGAAGCATTCTTCTTCTTCTTCTCCTTGCAGTCCTTCCTGATATGACCAGGTTGCCCACAGTTCCAGCACTTTACCTTGAAATTTTTACCAGGAGACTTTGATCTCCCTTTTGATTTGGATTTCGACTTGTTGTCTTTCTTCTTGCCTTTCTCCTTTGTTCTACCTCGAATAGAAAGAGCATCTTTGGCCATCTCAGAAGATTTCCTTCACATTTCTTCAGACAGAAGCGAAGCAACCACATCATTCGTTTTGAAAGCAATGGTTGTGCTTCCAATAGCCATCACAAGATGATCCCAACTGTCAGGTAATGAACATAACAGGAGCATGCAACGATCCTCCTCCTCTATTTTTACACCTACAGATGCCAGCTGAGTAACACTCATATTAAATGAGTTCCGATGGTCTGCAACAGATGCACCTTCGTCCATCTTCAAGGAGTACAACTTCTTCCTCAGGAACAACTTATTTACCAAGGATTTTCCCTAATAAATGTCACCAAGTTTCTTCCACAAAGAAGCTGCAGACGTTTCCTCATGAACATTCAGGAGCACAGAATCGGCTAGACTCAGTCTTCTCAATCCTATTGTTTTTCTATCAGCAAGATCCCAAGCTTCTTGGGTTGTAGTTTGTGGCTTAGTTCCAGACACTGCAATCCAGAGGTCTCTATCCACAAGCAATTCTTTTATCTTGTGTTTCCATAACTCAAAGTTGCTGTCATTAAACTTCTCAATATCTATCCTACCAGATGTACTCGCCATCTCACAATAGAAACAAGTTTAACAATGCAAGTCTCCCACTGAAATAGTATTAGTGCTAAAAACTAATTCGCCCTAGCAAGGATAACACGAACTGGCCAAGCTCTGATACCATTTTGAAAGGAAAAGAATGCGGATCTACTGACCCAATAGTGCGGAATACATTCCCTTAACACCAATACAACAAGGGAGAGAAGCAAAAACTGATTCTGATAGCTTCTAAAACTACTTGAGATGAATACAACCAATAAAAAAAATAACAGAAGAACAAAGTAATCACAGATTGACAAAAAGATTTTACATGGGAAAACCCTTTCAGGTAAAAAACCCACCACACAAAGCCAAGACTATTGTATTACAGTGTTGAAACAAATATATACAATTTTCAATCTTCTCTGTATAGCTTACAAACGCCCAGAGAGATTCGGATTCACTGTTACAATGTTTTCACAACATACAGATCGAATCACCTCTCTTCAAGAACACACGTTCTTTCCTTTCATTTTTCTCTTGAACCCGCGACTTCAAAACTTGCTCTGCAACTTGACTTAACTCCAACTTAACTCATGAGAAATAACATATCTTTCACCCATATGTAGCCGACTCAGAAGAGTCCTACCCAATAATAAAGTCCATCCTTAAATCACACATCTGGTCGGATCTGACAGATTTTCCTGCAACGAGCCGATTTTGCATTTAAAGCCATTACTCAAAATAGTTAAGTTCACCACCCTTTGTTGACAATGCAACTGCCACAATAACTATTTTGGTTTCCGTCCAATCACTATTCAGACAGGTGTCACGCGTCCAAGACCCATTGGCAATCGCAACTGACAGAACTACCAAAACGGTCAAATAGACACCGAGCGCGTCCAAGACTTCCAAGTCATTCTAACACTGCCGGAGCTGGAGTCAGAACAGGAACAGAAAACAGGACTTCAAAAAAGTCCAAGATCAGGAAACAAACCGATTCTGGTTCCGCCTCCACCAACTGCAAGAAACAACAATCCAGAACCTGGACAAGGCGGAGGAAAACACCCCGAGGAGAATCCAAACATCCAGAAGAACCAGATTGCAAAAGCAGGAGTCGGACTCGAAGTCGGAACAAAAACTAAAACAGGAACCTGGCAAACGGACATTGCCAAATTCCAAAACTGGTTCCGCCTCCACCAGAACTAGCGAAACGAAGCGAGAAGAACAAATGGTAGGAAGCGGAGTCGGAGTCGGAACGGGAACAGAAACCCAGAACTTAGGCAAACGAAACAATGCCAAGTTCCAAACCCGGTTCCGCCTCCGCCAGAAACTGCGAAGCGAAACTAAGAGTCCAGACAGAGGGAAGCAGAGCCAGAGACGGAGAGGGAATAGAAAACCCAAAACTAGGGAAACGGAACAATTGCCAAGTTCCATTCCGGTTCTGCCTCTGACAGAACTTGCAAACAACACAAAATCACCAAGGCATGAAAACGAGGACTTCAAGTTGGAAGTTGAGACATAATTTCTCAACAATCTCCCACTTGGTGAACACTTCCAGCTTCCTCAAAACATCAAACCTTACTGTCTATCATAGGCCCCAAGGCCCATCGATTATGTGCACCATCTGAACTTGTCTGTGCTAACCGTCTTTGTCAAGGCATCTGCAACATTCTTCAAGGTGTCAACCTTATCTATACTAACCTTGCCATCTTCAACCATATCCCTCACGAAGTGATATTGCACATCTATGTGCTTGGTCCTGACATGGAAGGTCGGATTCTTTGCCAAACAAATGGCACTTTGACTGTCACAGCAGATTGAAATCTACCTAGCATTAAATCCAATGTCTAAACGAAAACGCCTCAGCCACACTGCCTCCTTACAAGCATGAGTTGTTGCCATGTACTCTGCCTCTGTCATGGAAAAAAGCAACTACAGCTTGTCACTTGCTCATCCAACTGATTGCTCCACCATTAAGCATGAAAGTGTATTCACTGGTGGATCTTTTGCTGTCAATGTCCCCTGTCCAATCAGAGTCAACATATCCCTGAATGCAAATAGCCCTTTGTGATGCAACCATACTGCCATGGTAACACAAAGCATAATCTGAAGTACCCTTCAAATACCTGAACACTCTCTTTACAGCATCCCAATGTGATCTCCTTGGATTTGCCATGAAACGACTTAGAACTCCCACTGCTTGGGCAATGTCTGGTCTTGTGCAGACCATAGCATACATTAAACTGCCTACTACACTTGCATAAGGCACACTGGTCATGTCCTCCATCTCAGTAACTGACTTTGGACAGTCTTCAGCAGATAGTTTCAATCCTTGCATAATTGGAACAACTAGCTGCTTGCAATCAATCATGCTAAACCTCTTTAGAAAGGTTTTCACATACTTACTCTGACTGAGCCAAAGCTTTCTGCTTGTTTTATCCCTGGTTATCTCCATCCCAAAAATGTACCTTGCTGCTCCAAGATCTTTCATTTCGAACTTAGCAGACAACTGAGTTTTAAGGTCAGAAATCATACCCTTGCTATTACCAATGAATAACATGTCATCCACATACAGAGTAATAACAAGCATACAATCATTCTCACATTTATAATAAATGCAATGATCAGATTTTGATCTAACAAACCCAATTGACAACACAAATGTGTCAAATTTCTGGTACCACATTCTAAAAGATTGCTTTAGACCATAGAGAGATTTATTTAACTTGCAAACCAGATTTTGTTTACCTCTTTCAACAAAATGCTCAAGTTGGGACATGTAAATTTCTTCTTCCAGCTCACCATGGAGAAATGTTGTCTTCACATCCATCTGCTCAATTTCAAAGTCATACACAGCTGTCAATGACAACAAAAATCCGATGGATGTCAGCTTTGCTACAAGGGAAAAGATCTCTCCATAATCAATTCCCTCAACTTGGGAAAAACCCTTTGCAACCAGTCGTGCCTTATACTTCTCTACACTGCCATCAAGGCCTGTCTTCCTTTTGAATATCCACTTGCAGCGAACAGGCTTTCGCCCTTTAGGCAGTGGTACCAACTTCCAGGTGTCATTCTTTTTCAAGGAATCCATCTCCTCATTCATGGCTTCCAGCCACGACTTTGAATCAGCCATGCTGATTGCTTCTTTCACAGTCCTAGGCTCATCAGTGCTGGTTATTAAAGCATAAGCACAATTTGAATCTAACATAGAGAAACCATACCTATCCGGTTGCCTTCTTTCTCGTGTAGATCTCCTTGGAGGCTGAGGTTGTTCTTCATCATCAGAACTCTCAGAGCTGCTTGAGCTCTCCTCAGTCTCAGGTACACCATGCAGACCTTCCATTTCTGGAGTTTGGGGAATCTCAACTACATCCTTCTCCTTGTCACTCTGATTTGTCTCACACTGTTGATCACTTACTGAAAGTTTCAGCTCACGAAATATCACGCTTCTGCTATACAAAACCTTCTTAGTAATAGGGTTCCAAAGCTTGTATCCTTTCACACCAACTTCATAGCCGATGAGAATACATTTCATAGCCTTGTTATCCAATTTATATCTCTTTTCATTCGGCACATGAACATATGCCTCACAGCCAAAGACCCGAACATGCCTTAGTGAGGGTTTCTTGTCTGACCATGCTTCCAAAGGTGTCTTGTCAACAAGAGCTGAACAAGGAGATCTATTTATTAGATAACATGTTGTAGCAACAGCCTCAGCCCAGAACTTCTTCTCCAGACCAGCACCACTCAGCATACTCCTTGCCTTTTCCATCAATGTCCTGTTCAACCTCTTAGCAACTCCATTTTGCTATGGAGTGTAGGGGGTTGTCTTATGCCTTTTAATTCCATGATCAGTGCAATACCTTTCAAAATCTAAAGAACAAAACTCACCTCCATTGTCTGTCCTTAAACACTTTATTTTCCTTCCAGTCTGATTTTCTACCAAAGATTTGAACTCTTTGAACCGGCTAAACACTTTTGATTTACTTTTAAGAAAGTATACAAATGCCCTTCTTGAACAGTCATCAATAAAAGAAATATAATATCTAGACTCTTATAACGAAGGAACATTAATTGGGCCAAACACATCAGAGTGAACATAATCCAGTATACCAGAAGATTTGTGAGGGCTAGAGGAGAAAGAAACATGGTGTTGCTTTTCATAGATACAATGCTCACAGAAATCGAACTCAAGGTTACAATCATCGAGCCCTTCTACAAGGTTTTTGTTCTTCAAGGTTTTTAAAGCTTTCTCACCAATGTGACCAAGTCTATGATGCCATAACATAGTCTTCTCTGCTGGGAGTTTTACCTCCAAAGCATTTGCAGATAGTGAAGAGTCTTCATCTTTCTCTATAGGTGTAGAATTACATGACTTTACAGAGGCACTGTTACAAAGAACAGGTCGTGCATCTAGTTTGTACAGAGTGCCAGTACAAAAACCCTTAGCTAACACCATTGCACCTCTAGCCATTTTACATCCCTTACTAGAAAAAGAAACTTCTACACCAGCATCATTTAACTTACTAACAGAAAGAAGATTTCGAACTAAACCTGGGATGTGGAGAACACCACCAATTCCTTTGACTCTCCCGTCAGCAAACTGAATTCTGACCCTTCCTCTTCCAACAATCTCCAGCGTTGAATCACTTGCCAAGTATACCTTTCCACCATCATACTTCTCATACTTTGAGAACCAATCTCTATTGGATGTCATATGAAAAGAGGCACCTGAATCAACCAACCAGACATCATCAGATGCCTGAGTTGTCAAGGTTGTTGCAATGAAGGCATCTGCATCACTTTGAGAAGATTCGTTGTTAGAAGCATTCTTCTTCTTCTTCTCCTTGCAGTCCTTCCTGATATGACCAGGTTTCCCAAAGTTCCAGCACTTTACCTTGAAATTTTTATCAGGAGACTTTGATCTCCCTTTAGACTTGGATTTCGACTTGTTGTCTTTCTTCTTGCCTTTCTCCTTTGTTCTACCTCGAACAGAAAGAGCATCTTTGGCCATCTCAGAAGATTTCCTTCGCATTTCTTCAGACAGAAGGGAAGCAACCACATCATCCGTTTTGAAAGCAGTGGTTGTGCATCCAATAGCCATCACAAGATGATCCCAACTGTCAGGTAATGAACACAAAAGGAGCATGCAACGATCCTCCTCCTCTATTTTTACACCTACAGATGTCAGCTGAGTAACACTCATATTAAATGAGTTCAAATGGTCTACAACAGATGCACCTTCGTCCATCTTCAAGGAGTACAACTTCTTCCTCAGGAACAACTTATTTACCAAGGACTTTCCCTGATAAATGTCACCAAGTTTCTTCCACAAAGAAGCTGCAGACGTTTCCTCATGAACATTCAGGAGCACAGAATCGGGTAGACTCAGTCTTATCAATCCTCTTGTTTTTCTATCAGCAAGATCCCAAGCTTCTTGGGTTGTAGTTTGTGGCTTAGTTCCAGACACTGCAATCCAGAGGTCTCTATCCACAAGCAAGTCTTTTATCTTGAGTTTCCATAACTAAAAGTTGTTGTCGTTAAACTTCTCAATATATCCTACCAGATGTACTCGCCATCTCACAATAGAAACAAGTTTAACAATGCAAGTCTCCCATTGAAACAATATTACTGCAAAAAACTAATTCGCCCTAGCAAGGATAACACGAACTGGCCAAGCTCTGATACCATTTTGAAGGGAAAAGAATGCGGATCTACTGACCCAACAGTGTGGAATACATTCCCTTAACGCCAATACAACAGGGGAGAGAAGCAAAAACTGATTCTGATAGCTTCTAAAACTACTTGAGATGAATACAACCAATAAAAAAAATAACAGAAGAACAAAGTAATCACAGATTGACAAAGAGATTTTACATGGGAAAACCTTTTCAGGTAAAAAACCCACCACACAAAGCCAAGACTATTGTATTACAGTATTGAAACAAATACATACAATTTTCAGTCTTATCTGTATAGCTTACAAACACCCAGAGAGATTCGGATTCACTGTTACAATGTTTTCACAGCATACAGATCGAATCACCTCTCTTCAAGAACACACGTTCTTTCCTTTCGTTTTTCTCTTGAAACCGCGACTTCAAAACTTGCTCTGCAACTTGACTTAACTCCAACTTAACTCATGAGAAATAACATATCTTTCACCCATATGTAGCCGACTCAAAAGAGTCCTACCCAACAATGAAGTCCATCCTTAAATCACGCATCTGGTCGGATCTGACAGATTTCCCTGTAACGAGCCGACTTTGCATTCAAATCCATTTCTCAAAACGATTGAGTTCACCACCCTTTGTTGACAATGCAACTACCACAATAACTATTTTGGTTTCTGTCCAATCACTATTCAGACAGGTGCCACACGTCCAAGACCCATTGGCAATCGCAGCTGACAGAACTACCAAAACAGTCAAACAAACACCGAGCGCGTCCAAAACTTCCAAGTCATTCTAACACTGCCAAAGCCGGAGTTGAAACAGGAGTCGGAACAGGAACAGAAAATAGGACTTCAAAAAAGTCCAAGATCAGGAAACAAACCGATTCCGGTTCCGCCTCCGCCAACTGCAAGAAACAACAATCCAAAACCTAGACAAGGCGAAGGAAAACACCCCGAGGAGAATCCAAACATCCAAAAGAACTAGATTGCAAAAGCAGGAGTCGGACTCGAAGTCGGAACAGAAACTGAAACAGGAACCTGGAAAATGGGCATTGCCAAATTCCAAAACTGGTTCTGCCTCCGCCAAAACTAGCAAAACGAAGCGAGAAGAACAAACGGTAGGAAGCAGAGTCGGAGTCAGAACGGGAACAGAAACCCAGAACTTAGGCAAACGAAACAATGCCAAGTTCCAAACCCGGTTCTGCCTCCGCCAGAAACTGCGAAGCGAAACTAAGAGTCCAGACAGAGGGAAGCGGAGCCGGAGACGGAGAGGGAATAGAAAACCCGGAACTAGGCAAACGGAACAATGCCAAGTTCCATTCTGGTTCCGCCTCCGGCAAAACTTGCAAACAACACAAAATCACCAAGGCATGAAAACGAGGACTTCAAGCTGGAAGTTGAGACATAATTTCTCAACACTATCAATGAGGAAGTTATTTTCATCCCACATCAAGGTGATTGGATTTTCACCACTAGGAGTCATAAATTTTATTCCTAGTAAGAGTAGATGATAGATATATATTATTAATAGAACGGACATTTTACTTGGAGAAATTTCTTAGTTTTTTCATCTTTTGATTAATACTCCTATTCATTGAGAACATCCTCAAAGAGAAGGAATTATTTTCTATTTTTATTGCTTATCTTGCATTTGTAATAATTTGTTGAATAGTCACCACTTTGAATTATATTTAAAATTTAATGGTTCAAATTGATCCTGACCAACAATATAAAGTGTATAATATATTTATAAAATAGTTATTTGAAGAGAGATAATGGATTATACAAATGTTGAGATAAATGCCACACCATAAATGATCCCAATTCAATATTTATTTTATATTTAGTAAGGTAGTTAATACTTCATGTATAATTAAATATGAATCTTATAAAAAAAGTATTTTTTATGTTTCTATGAGATCTATATAAATGCAGACTTTTATATGCTATATGAATAGCATAGAAAAATGAATGTATATCTAAGATCTATATGTGAAATTTATAGCTTTGTGTTTATAGGCTTGTACATAAAGAATAGTATCATAATCTATTACATCAAAAATGATAATATTTATTTTATGTGCTTATGTAAACCCACATGAAGAATGGTATCATAATATATATTAAAAAATAATAAAAAATATGGATATAACCAATGCAGCTAAAGTGTCCCATCAAGGACTTGAAGATGAAGAAGCAAGTTGGATTGAGTTATATTATAGGATTTTTGAAATATAGATTTTCTTAACTAAATCTCTTGAAAAGTAACCTACAAATCAAATCATGAAAAGTGTGATTTATTTAAATCAAGAAGATTAAACAAATTAATTTATGTTCTTTCCTCAATGTTGAGGTGGAGGAATGATCCATGGAGTTGCTATTTATTATACTATATGATACATAATAGGGGATGTAACCGCAATAGGTTTTGGCTTAAATTATTTAATGGGAGCATTTCTTATGAGCATTTCTCTATTGTAATAAAATCAAGCTCTAACCAAAGTATTTGAGTGAGTTGAGATTATATATTATAGATACTTATTTAAGAATAAGAAATAAATATTATGATATAATTTATTTGCTCTTAAAAAGAGATTTATTTGATATTTACATTTAGCATTAGTTTGGCCAGACCTTGAACTCTAACCAAATTTGTTGTTTGTACCTCAATATTATATTCTTGGATCTTATTGATCCATTTGCATCTCTTACCTAAGAATTCTTACTAAGTGAATACATATTTTAGTACTATATGTGGCACATATGCAATTGTATTTGCATCTATTATATATTGCCTATAATTATTGATAGCTCTTACAAGGATGTAATTATGCTTTTCCATCACTCAATACTTTAGTTCAATATATTGCAAATAATTACTAAAAATGTAATAGGTTGCTCATATCCCTCCCTATTTTTTTGAAATAGCACAATAGTAATAGTATGTAGAAGAGCCAAAAGGTTTTGGAATAGTTTGGACTTACTAGGACTAGAAATTCTTTGATGACTTCCTTGATCTTCATAAATATTTTAACTAGTTCATCACTCCAAGTAAATGATTGTTCTTTTCTTAACATCTTTGAGATTATTTTGGTCTTCTTAGAAAAATTGAGAATGAACCTCCTTAGAAAGGTGATTTGTGATGAGTTGTAGAATTGGCTAGTTTCTTATTGCTATTTCATACTTTTATCTTTACTTTTTGCTAAAATCTAAGACATTACCAAGAACTTTCCTATAACTTTAAATAGTTTAAAGCATTTTGGAATGGAAACATGTTATGTTAATATGTGTGTATGATTTATGAATTTTTTTGAAGTTTAGTAGGAATTTATGTTTAAATTATGGTTGTTAACATTGAGAATGACTTTAGAAAATAAGACTAACATTTGCAGCAAGATACATGTCAACCTGCAACAACAGGATTTTCAACTTGTAGCATAAGGATTGTAGTTTGTTGCAAAGGAGCCAACCTACTGCAATGTGACCACTTTCAGAAGAAGAAAGGGGATCATTTAATGATCAGATCATGAATCACCGAGCATTACTTTTATATTTCAATAAGACAACCAGGAGAAGTCTATTCTTAATAGAACTATGAATAATAATAGACCTATTCTACTGAGTGCATTTTCTGTTATAAATGGTTAAACTTGTTGGGCATAGAGTCCTTGTTTGATTTTCATACTCCTATTTCAATAGTTATTACTTTCTATTTTGAAACCCAATCATCTTCCTATTCTTGATGAAGAGTTGACATATGTTCTTAGTTTGTTTCTAGTTCATAGATAATTGGACTCCCTCACAAACCCTATATAGTGGGGTATCCTATCGAGGAGGAAACCTAGTAGAGGATAAGAAGATCATATGTGTATAATTGAATAAGATTTTCTTAGATTTTGTGTAACAATTTTGTGTTTAGAATGCAGTAAAGAGGAAGTACTTTGATAACATATTTTGTTGATTGGGTTATTAATGAGATCTCAAGGAAGCAAAAACTCAAGCAAGGGCCACTTGAGGTATTGTTGAACCATTTCAATTTAGATTGTTAGATTAGATTATGCATTGTGAGTTTGATTGATAGTTTTCCAGTTTATATGATTATAGAATTTGTAGATTGATATTTAGTTTCAGACTCTAGAGGTTAACTAAGTTAGGACATACTGTTGTATAACAGTTAACTAGTTACAGTCTTAAGAACTAGGTAGTTATTTGTATTCCTTTACTCTGTTTTGAGAAGTAGAAGTTTATTCTGATTAAAAGATTTTATTGTATTTACATGTGTTTCTTCGCCTATACTCAACCAATGTAGGATGTCCAGAATCTATGAATGCATATATTTTTCCAGCTCTATCTAAAGTTTACAATCCCCTGGTTGATGATTTAATGGAATCCCTCTCTTGAGTGATGAATTGCTTAGTCTAGGAATCCTTAGGTTCACTAAGCCGTGTGCATAATCATTAGCACCAGTTAATTAAGCATTAGAGATAGATCAATTTTTTTGGCATAATTGTCAAGGATGATGCTAAATTCAAGATTCTTCTGTGTATTTTAAATTCTTTCCAAGCTTTCATAAAATAGAAAACTTTATTTTAGCATTAGGATAAATAGGTATTTAGGAATCAATAGAAAAACTATGTACTAACAATGTGTAGGAACCAACAATTAAAAGAGCCAAAAACATTGCATGCAAAGGTAGAGAGACACTCTAGGAAGGTTTCTCCCCTTAGTACATGAAGAATTTGAAGACACTGGTGGACAAAGTGAACAAATTGAGGGAATCAACGAAGAATAATTATCCCTTACATCAGTAGCTACACCAATTACACATGAGACTTCCAGAATATACTTTGACATCATGGTTGAAGAAGTCGTGGATAACCTGATGAGACCATAAATTGTCTCATATTTTATCAAAGAAAATCATCTATTTCTTCCTAATGCATTAGTGTTAAAGTGGATTTGAGTAATGATTGAAAGTTCTTTAACTTGTTTAAAGTAGAATATAAAGTAAATGTTTGGTTTATTTTTAGTAATTAAATGTGATCCAAATTTCCTCTAATATGTCTCCATGAAGTATTTAAGATGAAATAATGCAGATAAACATGGTAAGAAGAAGCTTCATAGACACTTGTAGCAGATAGCTCTAGACACTTGAAGCAGTTAACTCCTAATAGCTCTAGAAGGCTTTGAAGAAATAATGAGAAGATAGAGAAGACTCCTAGCACACTCCTAATTTCATTCAAAATCATGGAGCATTAGTCATTCCTAAATTAATGGGATGAGTATTTGTTTCATGTTGAGTTTCAATATCTCTCACAGTTATTAAATTTCATGATTCCTTCTTCCACCAAAGATAACTCAAGTTACCACATCACTCAAAAATTGTTGCATGATTGTAGCATGTTATTCATGCTAAGGATCAATAAATTGGTTGAATAAACTGAAGAATAATTCCTTCATTCACGTCCAACACTTGAAGACTTCCTTCAAATCAGGCGCCTAGAAATTCTCAAAAATGCAGTCTCGGTAAAACAACGATATCTCCCTCGTTTCTTAATGAAATTAAAAAATTCAAAATGATCTGGAAAGTAGATTTCAAGGGATAAAAAACATTTTGAGAATTTGGCACGATTCACATTAGGGAAAGAGCAGCACGTGACAGAAAATGACTGAGATAAAAGTGGCATGATGGAGGACAACAACTTTAGTTTTTTAGAGTTTTGTAAACGACCCCTCAAAAATAGGATCTTGGATCCACATTCTTATTGAATTGGTTGGGTAGATCTAGAATATGAATTATATAAATACAATGTAATCATTGGAGAAAAAGGAGGGGATTAGAAAGTCTTGTTTTGGCCTGAGGAAATAGGATAGTTTCTAGTTTCATTTCAAGCAAGAAATAAAATAGTTTCTAATTTGATTCTAAGCAATGTATTTCCAAAAAATTTAGAGTAAATTTGAATTCAAGAAAGATTTTCATTTCAAGCAAGTATGAAGTAGTTTAGCCTTTTTGATTCTTGCAAGTGTTCCTTAGATTAGTCCCCTTTCATGCAACTTTCCTTTCATGCAAATAGGATTTATTTCTACAAGTAGAATAGATTTTCAAACAAGTTTTCTACTTTTTCTCTTGCATACAACCATGGACACCGCCTTGGATTGATAAATTAAATGATGAGGATTACAACAAACCCATCATTTTCGGCGTTGTTGCCAGGGGTAGGTGTCATTAGGGAATAAGGAAAACCAGTTTGGCAGCCTTTTAGATTTAGAAGTTCTTCAAGAAGGATTTGTCTTTCAAAACCCCCAAATTCCAGATCTATAGAGAAAACCTGCTATTTTTTTCAAAATATCCTTAGTTGGAGGACCATCACTCCAAATACTAACAAAGGATATTTATTTAAGGAAAGAATTGATGGATTATTGTTTGCAAGAGGTGCAAAATATAATGAAGAGATCTTATCTTCATTACAAAAGCTTGCAAAAAAGAGACTTATTTGGAGACCTTCAAATTCCAAGAATGGTTGCCCAATCAAATTTTTGAAGTCAAAAGAGGGTTGCCCAATTAGAGATTTGAAGGACAAGAAGTTGTTTCCAGTCATGCATCCAACAGATCAAAAGAAAGGATTGCAAGATCTTTCCAATCAGCCCATGTATTTTCTAGAATTGGAAATCATGGAGAAGGTTTCCACATCAAAGGAAGGTGAAGCATTGAGTTTCAAAAAAATTGTTATCTTCTTTTCATTCTCTTCTCTCAAAAAATTGAATGCATGGAAACATACTTTTAGAAAGAGAAGATATTTTTCAGAACCAGTTAATGGTTATGTGTAACCTCTCTACATCATTAAGTAGAGTAGGTTAGGGTATGTTTGATTTTTGCAAATAAGTGTTTTGCACATGCTATTTCCTCTTCTCTAAGGTTGTAAGCATGCACTTTTCTATACAATTTGTTGCTCTAAAAACTTGTAGTAGATATATTGGCATTATGGATGATTGGTTAGTGCAGAAAAAATAATGATGAAGCAATTTAAGTTGGTATTAAATGTAAAAGATCAAGTTGCAGCTCTCAAAATTTGAAGAAATTATTTGCATGCAACATGGAGAAAGTGAACTACAACTCATGCATGATGGTTGCATGGAAAACTAAGATAAAATCAGGTATTTACTTTTTTATTTTACTCTTATTCAACTTAAAGTTCTTTCATTTTACTCAATCCACTCAAAAAATAAGAAGAAAAAGAAGAAGAAAAAAATGCTAATCAAGAGTTGTCATGAGCTTTCAGGAGCTCTCAAGAGCTCTTCGGAACTACTAAAAATATGAATTTATTGAATTTGAAGGCTCATTATGAGTTGCAGAGGGACCTGCAACATTTTAGGTGCGGGATAAATGATGAGACCATAAATTGTCTCATATTTTATCAAAGAAAATCATCTATTTCTTCTTAATGCATTAGTGTTAAAGTGGATTTGAGTAATAATTGAAATTTCTTTAACTTGTTTAAAGTAGAATATAAAGTAAATGTTTGGTTTATTTTTAGTAATTAAATGCGATCCAAATTGCCTCTAATATGTCTCCATGAAGTGTTTAAGATGAAATAATGCAGATAAATGAGTTATTAAATAACTCATGGTAAGAAGAAGCTTCATAGACACTTGTAGCTGAGAGCTCTAAACACTTGAAGCAGTTAACTCCTGATAGCTCTAGAAGGCTTTGAAGAAATAATGAGAAGATAGAGAAGAATCCTAGCACACTCCTACATTCATGCAAAATCATGGAGCATCAATCATTCTTAAATCAATGGGATGAGTGTTTGTTTCATGTTGAGTTTCAAGATCTCTCACAGTTATTAAATTTCATGATTCCTTCTTCCACCAAAGATAACTCAAGTTACCACATCACTCAAAAATTGTTGCATGATTTTAGCATGTTATTCATGCTAAGGATAAATTATTTGGTTGACTAAACTGAAGAATAATTCCTTCATTCACGTCCAACACTTGAAGACTTCCTTCAAATCAGGTGCCCAAAAAATGTCAAAAATGCAGTCTCAGTAAAACAGTGATAGCTCTCTCATTTCTTAATGAAATTCAAAATGATCTGGAAAGTAGATTTTGAGGGCTAAAAACCCTTTTGAGAATTTGGCGCGATTTTCATTAGGGAAAGAGCAACACATGATAGAAAATGAATGAGATAAAAGTGGCGTGATGGAGGACAACAACTTTAGTTTTTTAGAGTTTTGTAAACGACCCCTCAAAAATAGGATCTTGGATCCACATTCTTAGTGAATTGGTTGAGTAGATCTAGAATATGAATTATATAAATACAATGTAATCATTGGAGAAAAAGGAGGGGATTAGAAAGGCTTGTTTTGGCCTGAGGAAATAGGATAATTTCTAGTATCATTTCAAGCAAGAAATATGATAGTCTCTAATTTGATTCCAAGCAATGCATTTCTAGAATTTTTAGAGTAAATTTGAATTCAAGAAAGCTTTTCATTTCCAGAGTTAAAAATTTATCCTTTTCAATTCTTGCAAGTGTTCCTTAGATTAGTTCACTTTCATGCAACTTTCCTTTCATGCAAATAAGATTTATTTCTGCAAGTAGAATAGATTGTCAAGCAAGTTTTCTACTTTCTCTCTTGCATACAGCCATGGAAACCGCCTTGGATTGATAAATTAAATGATGAGGATTACAACGAACCTATCATAATCCAAGAGAGTATGTGATGTTTGAATTCTCGATAACTAACCTAGAAATAGCTTCTACTTTGAAAAACATGCCTCTTTCAATATTTCTCGTTTTCTATGGACTGGTTATGGAGGATCCAGGCACCTTTATTTTTGAGTTTGATGTGTTGTGTCAAAGCTATGACTATACTGCAGATGCTCACCAACTCAAATTATTTCTAGCTACACTGAAGGATGTCACTCTGCATTGGTTCATGGGGTTGGTAAGGAATGTCATTCCCAACTGGGAGACAATGAAGACAAAATTCCTAAATAAATACTAGGATTATTGCAAAGGAACAGATAGAAAGAGGGATGACATCTTTAGGATGTCACAGAGAGAAGATGAGCCATTGGAAGATTATGCTGAGAGGCTTTAGTTTTGTCTCAAGAAATCACATCAAAATAAACTTTCTATTGAATCCTTAAAATTGGTATTTTTAAAGGGAGTCCATGAATATTGTATGGACGCTTTAAATCTAATAGGATCAAGAGACATCTCTCAACTACCTTTTGATGATATTTTCAAGGCGTGCAAAAACTACTCCAGATCATTCATCAAGAAGACCAGGGGTGACAAAACCTCTTCTCTCATGAAGATATCTACTCGATATTCAAGGGTAGAGCTTAGTAGTCTCTAGTCCAATATGAAGGAAGACATCATTAGCCACTTGGCTACCCAATTGGACACCCTTCATATCAAGAAGAATCAAGAAGAAGTAGAGAAAGACCTAAAAAAAAAATTTCCACACTACCGCTAGAAGAAGATCAATTGCAAATGCAAAAATGATGGCTAGCATCTCTAAAAAAAGCAAGGAAATCCATTTTTTTACATCGTAGAGGATGAAGAAGGCCAAGTGTTTTAATTTTCTTAGCATAAGCCATGGAAACTAATACAAGGTATTCCTTAAGACCCCTTGACCTACAATATGTCATTTCCAGTTAGTAATTCAAAAATTGTAAATTGGAACCCTCAACCTTGGACTAATGTATAAAATCCACCATGGCCAATGACCCAAGCCTCTAACTGGACTCAACAACAATAAATTATGTGGCCACCACAACATTACCATGGTCCAAACTACAATCCCTATTGGCCACCCCAACAAAACCAATGGCCATCATAGTGGCATGGAGGTCAACAATGGAAAAAACAAAACATAAACTACCATAGCCACAATAGCTCATGCAACCACAACAACCTGCCATAATGCCAAATCCAATCATGGCTACACCATCTCAACCAAGACCACCTCAGCTGCCAACACAACCTACACCTGACCCCAACAATAAGCATTTTTAACAAGCTTATACTAATGACATCATCCAATACCCTGCCAACTATGAGGTTGAGGTGAGTGATGTCCACCTCCATTCAGGGAAAATGCTAGTTGGGCCTTCATATCCTCACATTACAAATTTGACTGATGAGGAAATCCCAATAGAAACTATGGAGAAACAACTAAAGTAACCTAAACAAAATTAGGTTAAACCAACAAACATAAGTCCAAAACCACCATTCCCTGAAAGACTAACTATACAAAAGTATCATTTTGAAGCTAAATCTAACCTATTAGAATAACTCAAAAATGTTTGCATAAAAATACCTCTAATAAAGGAAATTAAGGAAGTGCCAATATATACAAAGACCGTGAGAGAGCCATGCCTTAAGAATCCAGGCAAAAAACAAAAGGACCCTCATATTGTGCATGTTTTAGGGCACCTTATTGATATCATATTACGAAACATAGTTGTCCCTAAATATGAAGACCCTGGGATCCTTGTGATAGATGTTCAAATCAATAGAACTCTCATTAAAAACACCTTAATAGAAATAGGAGTAGCCATAAATGTAATGAAAAAGGAAGCCATGAAGAAACTGCAATTAATAGAGCTCTGACCTACACCTACTATTTTACAATTAACAGATAGGCTCAATGATAGAACCAAAGGGAATTATAGAAGACTTGGTTATCACATTAGACTCATGGGAGTACCTTGCAGAATTTATGGTGTTACAACCTAAGGCAAACCTTGCGGGCTACCACTTAATCCTAGGGAGACCTTGTTTGGCCACTACCAATGCATTTATTGGTTGTGGGTCCATAAATATGATCATTTCCAATGGAAATTTGACAAAAAAACTAGTCATTTATCCACCTACCCAGCCACATACATATTTGGACCAAACTTATGGCCTACCTTAGATAAGGATGATCAATATTCATTGCAAACACTAATGACCATTGAACCTAGTCCTATGTTGGAAACCCAAGATGAAGATGAACTACTTGAAAACATTATACAAAACTCCTATGGTAGGGACCCGCAACAATACAACTGTCTAACATGCTTACATGGCCCTTTGCAAAACATAATCCCTACCAATGCATCTGAATCTATTGAATAACCCAAATGTTGTACTAGTCTAAGAGTACAAATATTTAGGCTTGACTCGTTATCTATGAGCACATGCTTTATCTTATTCTTGGAAATAAGAGCTTCTATGTGGAGTGGGTGATTATGAGATGGATCAAGTGGAGGAAAAACACTTAGAGTGAAAGTGAGGTGATGGTTGGTGGAAAGGTGGCCAAGAGTAGATATCATTAGGGAATTATGATTCTTGTAGTATATGGTTTAAGATGTCCTTATGAGTAGGTGATGTGTGAAGAATCTCAAGAATGGAAATTTGGGCCGCTATTCACTCCAAATGATCAAGAAGTTCATACTATTTGTATTTGTTTGAAGTGGATGGAGCAAGACTAGGTATGGTTATTTTCCACATCGAGTGGTAACTACACAATCAGGTGATTTCACTTTTATGGTATGGATTTGTTCATTAGAATGCTCAATATGACCAATAATGGAATCATATTTATAAGGGGTCTTATGATAATTGATGGTGTTTGTATGAGATTTTTGACCTTGGGTGCATTGTTGACTATGCTTAGGGAAAGTATTTTGGTATATACCCAAGTCTTTCTTAGGTGAGGTATTTGATGGCCCCTGAATTTCAATTTCACCTTTATCTATAAGGTCTTGGATATGATGCTTTAGTTGCATACAATTTCCTATGGCATGACCTTTGATATGATGATAATAACAATATCCATCTTTATACCATGAAGGTTTTGGTTGAGTTTCATCAAAAGGTTTTGTGAGCGAAAATGCCACCTTGTTATCCTTGAAAAGTTGATGGAAAACTAACTCAATGGGTTCCCCTAAAGGTGTAAATTGTATTCTTTGTCATTTTGGTTTAGTGGGTGCAGATAGAATGACAATAGATGAGGTTTGTTGGACATTTTGGAAATGTTTTGAATGAATAACCCCATCTCCAACTACATTCTTGTTTTTCTAAAGAATGTGTGTTTATCATTAGAAAATTTGGATTTATATTTCTGATCCTTGGAATAAATTTTGATAACCCCTTTAGCAATGAGGGATTTTTCAATTTGAATGCCCCTTTCAATGATTTCATCAAAAGAAGAGATGCGTTGGAATTGAAAGTGGAATTCCAAATCCAAATTAGGATTGGCAACAAAGATGCGAACTAATTTTTTTTTCTAGTATTGGCCATGAGAACCTACTAGCTAAATCTCTCCAATTTTGAAGGAATGATGAGAAGATTTCACCCAATTTATGTTGATTTTTACACATCTATCATGGTAAGCTCATGTTCTAGGTTATGAGAAAAATATGACAATTTTTTCTCCAAAGGATATGATAGACCCCTTAGGTAGGTGCAAGAACCACTCAAGTGCTTGACTACCTAAGTTAAAATAGAATAGATGTAATAAGTATGTACCTTCGTGTGCCACTTCTTGACTAGCCATGAAGAATTATTTGGCATGTTCCCTAGGATCTCCCCTCCCCTTTTACTTGTCATATTTAGGAATTTTAAAAGATTTACGGAAGGGTATTTGTGATATTGACCTATCGAAAGGATAGGTCTCATAATTCCTCAAAGACCTATAGGATTTCTTATAAGGTCCTCCTTGAATTCCTTTAAGATCATCCTTCATGGATTTCCATTCTTGATCAAAGGATGAACTAGGTGGTGGTGGAGACGTGTATTGTTGGTGTTGTGTGTTATAAACCTGAGGTGAGATGGGATTTTGATGTTGATTGAAATGACTCTTTGAATTGATGTTGACACTGGGTGAACTTGGTATGTTCATGGTGGAAGTGGTGATAGTGGAGGTTTTTGGATTAGGAATGGAGATGGAGATGGGGTCTATATGGGTAGTTATGGTTTGTGTTGCAAGTGGGATGTTTATTGTGGATGTGGTATGGCTAGTGATCATAGGATTTTGAACCTCATTATGAATGGAATTGGATACTTTAGGTGGTATTGACCCTTGATATAGGGGATTACCTTTAATGGCAAGGGGTTGTTTCCCTTTAGTATGAGTGATAGGGTCTTCATGAGGATCAATGTGGTCATGTGTGGGATGAATGACTTAATGGGTAGGATCAAGATGAACTATGTGATCAAGATTGGAGAGGTCATAACCAAGAGAAAGTTGTGCCCTTGATTTTATGACTTGTCTAAGGATGGCATCTTTGTTTATCTCAATGTATTTTTCCATAATATATTATCCTTGTTTGGAATCTAGAATTTTATTTGGATTGATAGTGTACTCAAGTTGGTGAGGAATATCATCATTAGTATCACTATCATCATGTGGAACCTGAGAAGTCTCTCCTAAGAAACGAAACCTTTCCATGAGGGGTTAATTCACAACAGAACAACAGGAAATTAGCATCGGATTTTAGTGTATTTTGAGTGCATGAATTGAACAATTTGGTTGGCGCTCAACTCGGCACAAACAGGCATGGTCATCTCGGTGTTGGATTTTGTGCTGACTTTTTCACTGGATTTAGCACCGGGAAATCATGGCGCCTTTGTTAGCATTGAGAATAGCGCCAAGAAGTAACGTCGGAAATTGCGTTGAAATGGGTGCCCAATTTGGCTTCCAATTTTGCTTCCATGTCTACTCTCATTTTTGCTTCTAGTTTTGCTTCCAATTTTGTGTCCAATTTTTCTTTCAGTTTTGCCTCCAAGTTTGCTTCCAATTTTGCTTCCAATTTTGCTTCCAGGTTTGCTTCCGGTTTTGCTTCCGATTTTCCTTCCAATTTTGCTTATGTTTTTGCTTCCAGTTTTGCTTCTAGTTTTGCTTCCAGGTTTGCTTCTGGTTTCGCTTCCAGTTTTGCTTCTAGTTTTGCTTCTGGTTTTGCTTCCAAGTTTGCTTCCAATTTTGCTTCCGATTTTACTTCCATGTTTACTTCTGGTTTTGCTTTTGGTTTTTCTTTCAGTTTTTCTTCCAGGTTTTCTTTTGGTTTTGCTTCCAGTTTTGCTTCCATTTTTTCTTCCAGTTTTGCTTCTAGATTTTCTTTCAGTTTTGATTCCAAGTTTGCTTATGGTTTTGCTTCCAATTTTTCTTCCAAGATTGCTTCTGGTTTGTTTCTAGTTTGGCTTCCATTGTTGCTTCCTTTTTTGCCTCTAAAAATGCTTCTTGTTTTGCTTCCATTTATTAATTTAATATATTTTATTTCAATTTGATTAGTTAAATATATCATGCCTCTTAAATAACTCATATGATTATAGAGTAAGTAATTTAATTATTTAACTCATATGATTAAATAACAATATAATTATTGTAACATGATCATCATCTATAATTAAAACAAGTGAGTCAAATATCTATAATTAAATTGAATTTGACAACATCCATCCTAAGCAGTAAATTAAAATCATCATACTTAATAAATATCCATCCAAAAATCATCGACCACTTTTAATATATATAAATTAACAATTCAATACTGATAAGATCATCATCATATATAACTAAAACAAGTGAAAGTTAAATATGCCAGTACATCAAAAACATGTCAAAATGATACTAGTCCAACATTCGACATAAGTGAAAATGATACATGTACAAATGATATAAATAAAATTGATAAATTATGTAACTCAAATTGATACAAGTCAAGATGATACATGTCCAAATGATATAGTGAAAATGATACATGTCAATATGATACAACTCAACAATATAGTACTATAGGTCGTGAAAATGATACATATGATAGTAACCATGAAAAGATTCATCATAACAATATACCAACAATGATCCATGATGTAGTCTATATGATCATCAATGTCACTGGTTACTATCACCAACTATCTCATCATCATCATCATCGTCGTCGTCATCATTGTCATCATCATCATTGTCATCGACCTTAGTGTCTTTCGTATTTGCGTCATCATCATCATATCACCAACTATAGCATCATCATCATCACTATCGTGATCATCGTCGTCGTCGTCGTCGTCGTCGTCGTTGTCGCCGTCGCCGTCCTCATCATCATTGTCATCAGCCTTGGTGTCTTCTGTATCTACATCATCATCATCCTCTGCCATGTGATCTGTACTGGCAGAACCAATATTTTGTGGACCTATATCATGTTGAGAATCATCTTGATCTTTTGGAAGACCCGTGTTCTGCAAAAAAAAACATTTAAAATGAAATTTTATTATTTATTTCATACAATAATTTATTTTTCTGTTATATATCTAATATTACAACATATGAGACGAAACCATAATCATATTACATCATATCAAAGTGCACATACCATAATAAAATTTCAAAAAAGTTAGAGCTAATACTAGTGAGTCAGGAGAAACTTTAGCTTTCAAAAACAAAGCCAATTAGGCTGGCAGACTTGTGGATCAGGCCAACATTTGGTGGAAGAGGAAGAAAGATGATTGGAACTCTAGAGGCCCGCCATAATGGATTCCAGTATTCAACCATGAGAGCAGAAGAGAGAGTTGATATCATGTATCAAAACATTAAGCATGCATTCTTCCAGCCAGTAGAGAAGGAGATGATTACTTTGCTTCATTTTCATTTGCATAACCATATCACGACGTGGGAACCAAGAAGACCAAGGATGTCCAGTTTTATGTGGAGGTAATGGATGTGGTCCAAAATTTAGGAGGGGCAAGAAGGTCAATGTATGATCTTGATGAAATTAAGGAAGAACAATAAGAGAGGGACAGGAAAAATAAAATCAATACAGAGTTTCAAGGATTTTTCAAGCGAGTAAGAGAGCTATGGGAGCAGCCTCATCTAAAATATTTTGAACTAGAGTTTGATATACCATTTAGAGAGCTTGGTTTTCATGGATTTCCTTTCAAAGCCTCTACTTTTATTGTTCCTACGGTAAACTATTTGGTAGAGTTGGTGGAATTACCTTTCTTCGTAATCACTATTAGTGAGATTGAGATTGTTAACCTTGAGAGAGTAGGACTTGGGAAAAAGGCATTTGATGTGGCTATTATTTTCAAAGACTTCAAGCAGGATGTACTCCACATTGACGACATTCTTAGATCTTCACTTGATGGCATCAAGGAATAGCCGAACTCCATGGATATAAAGTATTATGAAAGCGGAATGAACTTGAACTAGCGGCTAATTTTGAAGAGTATTATTGATGATCTAGATAAATTTATTAAAGATGGTGGTTGGGAATTTTTGAACATGGAAGCTAGTGATTCTGATTCTGATAATTTAGAAGATTCGGGTCAAGGATATGAACCCTTTGATGTAGAAGAGGAATCAGAATCAGATTTCATGTAGCCACCATCAAGAGTGTTACAAGCCAACAAGATGGAGTTCTTATATAAGGATATTTTTCAATGTTGCAGGTACCAGCTTTAATGCCAACTACAATGGCAACATTGAAATTCCCTAGTAGTATTTATGTTAAGGAAATTTCCTTTAGATGCAAGGATTCAAAGCACATCAACCATGTGGTACAAATGATTAAATCCCAGAGATGATTTGTAGCAATGAAAGAGTCTGAAAAGGCAGAGAGAGCTACACTAGTGACTCGGGAGAAACTTCAGCTTTCAAAAACAAAGCCAATTAGGCTGGCAGACATGTTGATCAGGCCGACATTTGGTGGAAGAGGATGAAAGATGACTGGAACTCTGGAGGCCCACCATAATGGATTTCAGTATTCAACCATGAGAGCAGAAGAGAGAGCTGATATCATGTATCAAAACATTACGCATGCATTCTTCCAGCCAGTGGAGGAGGAGATGATTACTTTGCTTCATTTTCATTTGCATAACCATATCATGGCGTGGGAACCAAGAAGACCAAGGATGTCTAGTTTTATGTGGAGGTAATGGATGTGGTCCAAAATTTAGGAGGGGAGATCCTGATGTCTGCCAAGAGGCATAAAGTCATATGAATTAAGTTCACCTACATGTCTGCCAAAGTTTACTTCCAATTTTTATGACTGTTTTTCTTGACTGTCAGAGTTTACTTGCAAATTTGAAATTTCTTTCTGGTCATTTTGATGAGGAAATATTCAACCAATGTGTAAGCACCTTTTGTTTTTATCACAAGCATATGTGCATTGCAAGAATTATGATTATCTATGGTCTACAACTATGTCGTCTCACTTATTGGATCTTCTATTTCAATGTTTTCTATGGCCTTCTTTGTTTGAGGTAGCATCTGACAATCCTGCCTCCTTTCCTTAGCTAAGAAGTGGATTTGAATTTGAAAATACTGCACTTTAAAACTAGCTATGGTTTAAGGAGAGTTATTTTAGCTTTGTTGTTGACACCCTCAATCTTCAGCAAGGACTTAGATGCATGGACTGAAATGCAAGCTTTCAAACTTAGATTTGAATGTGCACAATTTGATTGATTATGGTTTTCATAGGCAGTTGTCTTTACATGCCTATTCTGGATTGTCAATACGTGTAATAGTGACTGCATCCTTATCAAGTTTGGCTACCCTTATTCAGAATGCCTTGGTCTTTGGACTCAATACAAATTTGTGCATTGTTATTCCATATTTGTAACATGTAGGACATTTAAGGGGTATAGCATATAGAAATTTAGTACTATCATCCAAGGAAAACTTACAGATGGTGTATCAAGAACAACAAAAAATGCTTTTATTAGGGTTAATGCTTTCTTCCCCCACGTTGTTGATATTTTCCCCAAAACATATTTTTTTATTATTTCAACGCATCTCAAAATTCAATGTATTGATTAACATTTGTTACGCATTAGGCCATTGTGTGCGAGAGAAAGTTTGTGTTTTTAGTTAGATTTTTTGGATAGCTCTACTGGGTGTTGAGGACATTCCATTTATCTTTTGAATGTTAAGAATTCAGAGTTTCAAGGATTTTTCAAGCAAGTAAGAGAGCTATGGGAGCAACCTCATCTAAAATATTTTGAACTAGAGTTTGATATACCATTTAGAGAGCTTGGTTTTCATGGAGTTCCTTTCAAAGCCTTCGCTTTTATTGTTCCTACAGTAAATTGTTTGGTAGAGTTGGTGGAATTGCCTTTCTTAGTAATCGCTATTAGTGAGATTCAGATTGTTAACCTTAAGAGAGTAGGACTTGGGAAAAAGGAATTTGATATGGCTATTATTTTCAAAGACTTCAAGCGGGATGTACTTTGCATGTACATCATTCCTCAATCTTCACTTGATGGCATCAAGGAATGGCTGAACTCCATGGATATAAAGTATTATGAAAGCAGAATGAACTTGAATTGGCGGCCAATTTTGAAGACTATTACTAATGATCCAGATAAATTTATTGAAGATGGTGGCTGGGAATTTTTGAATATGGAAGCTAGTGATTCTGATTCTGATAATTCAGAAGAGTCAGATAAAGGATACAAACCCTCTGATGTAGAAGAGGAATCAAAATCAGATGAGGAAGGTTTAGAAGATGAATCTCTTATGGACTCAGAGGAGGACGAAGAAGAAGAAGAAGATTCTGAAGAGGAGGAAGGTAAAACATGGGATGAAGTAGAAGCCGAAGCTAGAAATGTAGATAAGTAAAAAGGAGATGAGTCTGACAGTGAAGAGGAAAGGAGGCAACGAAAGGTAAAAGCTACAGGGAAGTCTTGGGCACCTGATATTAGAGATTCAAGAGGAATGTCTGCCAAGAGGTATAAAGTCAGATGAATTGAGCTCATCTGCATCCTTCTACTATTTATTCATGCACATAAACGATCATCTTGTAACCATAAGATTTGAGCTCTATTTACTCATCCTACGCATCAATAAACAACTCTATAGAAGAGATGCAAATTGACATATTAACACAACAATATCCAACTAATTTATTGAAACTCAACTATTGATACCTCATTCTCCATCCAGATTACAAAATCATTCCACTTTTTGTTTTGTAACATATTCTTTTCAAATTGCTTTGGATGGCGGCCATATTTATCCTCCTGTCAAAACATGGCACATGGACTAGTTAAACTAATTAATATACAATCATTTACTTTTTCCAAGGAAATAAAAAAATATATCATTTAGCATATTAAATATACTTACAAATGTACAAATCAAGGCATTTAAACCTTTCTGGCCACTGTGATGCGTGGCACGAAGTTTCTCAAGCCTAGCCTTGGAGGCCTTGTCCTGAAACATATTCTAATTCAATTTAACTATGCACAAATAAAATTTAAATATCGTTTAATAAATTTGATATAATCTTATGAGAAAATTCAAATACCTGCATACTCTCCTCACTGGACTTCCTCCGTGCATCAAACTTCTGTGGCGGCACGCAAGTCTTCCTTTTGTTTCTAATGGTGTTGCAGTGACTCCCACAAGTCTTCTATCAATGGCGTATGGTAGTGCGGTGACCACCGCTGTCCCACGACTCCTTCATCAACTCAGTGCGGTAGAGCGGTTTTTACCGTGGTCCTGTAAATTGCTTCTTCCTTCTCGGCGATAGTGCAGTGAAAGCTTGTGGCAACATTTTTATTCACAGAAGAGGCCATGGAGAGAGGACGTGGATGACATAGAAATACTAAATCGCTAAGAGTAAAGTGGGTGGACATTGTAGCAAATAATAATGTTAATGACCAAGACTTCTAAATTTTTAGAAATATTTGCAATCCATGTTTATCTAGCAGACGTGGACTTCTTATTTCTCTTGCACACTTATCTGAAAGACATAGGGTATTCAAGGGTATGTGCGGGATCATCATGGAAAAAATAAGCCCTTAAGTGGCGAAAAATTTAGAAAAATCCGAGTTAGGCAACTTGACATAAAATTTTGAATAAGTTATTTATATTATTTCAAAAATATGTAAGAATAGAATTTGTAGCAAATTGAATGTAGTTTCTAAACTACTAAGTTTATTTAAAAAATAAATAAATCTATTTGGTGAAAATTTGAAATTTCAACGCAGTAGTACTTAAATTTCAGGGGAAAAATAAGAAGTAGGTGTTTGTCTGACCACCCTAACCACAATAAAATGATAATATTGTTTTATAAGATTTTAGATATAAGTAGAGGACTCATTTCCCAATGTGATGCATATTTTTTTGTAATTTTTTTCCAAGTAAAAATAATTAATTATGATTTTTTATTACAAATTTTTAAAAATATAAAAACTCATATGTCTAACCACCTTAACTTGGTCAAAACTTCATGAAATTAAAAAAAAAAAATTAATCATATAGTATGCAAAGCATAGAATGTGACGCATATTTCGGATTCAAAAAATGTGATATCGTTTGAAAGCTATAGATGTTTTTCAATCAACCTATCAATCAGGATTTTAGTCATAATTGAAATAGAAAATGAATAATAATTATTTATTAAATTCAAAGTAAAGCATAATTTATATTGGTGGAAATCTGAGAATCTCCTTTAACCCTTTTCGTTTCATCAATTTTGGGTAAAAAAAAAGTCGTCAGCCACATACCTATCATATCACCACTTTTTAGCCCATCATGATCCTACACGTACCCTCACCATACATTTCCCTTGACAAAGAAAACATGTGATTTCATTTTTTTTACTGTATATCTCATAAGTGAAATTGTTGTTACATAATGATGCACTGAGAAAAATAATATATACAAAAAAATGCAAAGAAAATGTTTGAAATTTAACATGCAACCTATTGTGTTGTGCTAAAAGGAATCAAGATTCACTAGGACAAGAAATAAAAATAAAAATTTGATGATTGTACTTAAAAGTGAACAGGATATGAAAAGTGTGGACAATGATGGTGTTGAAATTGAAAACCCTAATTCTGATGATATTACTATTTTATGTCATTCGAGATAAAGAGCACATACAATTTTATATGCATAGCAAATGAAGCTTTGAAACTAGTAAACTGAAAATGTAAACACTGTAAGATTTTTCCTTAAACAATAATTCACATACTCACTTACAAAAAAGGGTGAAACATTTTTTATTCAAACTTTATTTTAATTAATAGACATAACAGTAAAAGAATATTTATAAGTACAAGAATATATACACTATTTCATAGAAAATAAGGAATGTTTCATAGAATATACAAGTACAAGAATATATCATCATCATCATATCCTTAATTACTTATTGCAATATCCTTAAATTGTTCAATCTTTGGTATGAATTGTTGGCAAAAAAAATTAAGATCACTTAGATGCTTTTTCCATTCATTTTGTATCAACATATGTTTGTGAAGACACAAAAGTTAATAAAATATTATTGCACGTAACTCACAATTATTTAAATAAGCAACTTTGTTAATTTATTATTTTTAAATAGTTTCCATTTTTATGTTGAACATGTAACAAGGCAAAATAAGCTCAAATTTTCAAAAAAAATAGCAGCTTTACCAACATCCATAGTAAATAATTAATTATGAATTTTTTATTACAACTTTTAAAAAATATAAAAACTCGTATGTCTAACCACCTTAACTTGGTCAAAACTTCATGAAATTCAAAAAAAAAAAAGTAATCCTATAGTATGCAAAGCATAGAATGTGATGCATGTTTCGGATTAAAAAAATGTGATACCGTTTGAAAGCTATAGATGTTTTTCAATCAGCCTATCAATCAGAACTTTAGTCATAATTGAAATAGAAAATGAATAATAATTATTTATTAAATTCAAAGTAAAGCATAATTTATATTGGTGGAAAGTTGAGAATCTCCTTTAAAAACCCTTTTCGTTTCTTCAATTTTGGGTAAAAAAAAAGTCGTCAACCACATACCCCATCATATCGCCACTTTTTGGCCATCATGATCATGCACATACCCTCACCATACATTACCCTTGACAAAGCAAACATGTGCTTTCATTTATTTTTACCATGTATCTCAGAAGTAAAATTGTTGTTACATAATGATGCACTGAGAAAATAATATATACAAAAAATGCAAAGAAAATGTTTGAAATTTAACATGCAATCTACTGTTTTTTTTTTTTTTGATTGGTGATAATATTTGATTTTATTAATAATAATGCAGAATTTACATCAACTTCAAAAATTAAGTCCATCCAGCAGCTTCTAAAATATGTCTGTTTAACCAACACAATTCCCAACAAACCAAAAAAAAACTACGAAATCCGCCTTTAAACAACCCTATCTACTATTACCCATACCCCATACTGTTTACATTTTCAAATCAAAAATAGGGCTTAACCCTAGAAAACGTACAACAAAAACTAAGATATAAATTGTATTTTAACCAAAATTGAGCTTGAGTTTACGTGGAAGTAACCGACGTGCTACCCAATTGCATTGGGCATATTTCCTTGATTGGCTTCATCTTCTTCCTTGGGCACAAACCTTTCTTCTCTCGTAGATTCTCTCTGGTGACATCTTTGAGTCCCTCAATGACTATCTAAACCTCCATTATTTCTACACAAAGTTTTAGGGCTTTCCATCCTAGCTCTGCTCCTTCTCTCCACATAGCTTTGGTGATTCCTTCTGGCCACCTAATGAAGGGGCGGTTTATCTCTGCTACTTCAAGGTTCACATCTTCCATACCTTTTCTTACATGAAAGCCTTCTCCTAGTATAGCCTATTCTAGGATACTTTCCATATTCACTAAGAAATCCTTGTGTACCAATGCCTTCATTACTTTCCTCACTTCCTCCACTGACTCTCCTAAGTCCAGCCCCCATGCCATGATCAGTGAGTAAATATCCATATTAGTACGATATATGTGCTTCAAATCTTCGAAGCCATTACCTAAGATTTTTTGCACAGATTGTGCCACCTTCACATCCTTGGAGAGGAAAAATCCTCTCAGCCTCTTCACAGTTGCTTTGCCAACAAAAGGATCCAATTTTCTCCTCGAATGTAGAGTGAAATCAGCCTCCATTTCTTCTCTGGTACGCTAGCTTCCAAACTACCTCACACCACAGACCTGTTACATTCCTTACCACTGCAAACCAAGAAGCATCGAACAAAATTCCTTGTGTCTTTAAAACACATCCTATTGTCAGCCCTCACCATTAATGTCGAACGTACATCTAGCGTCGAAAACAATACCTCCATCAATGCTTCAAGTCCTTCGGTAATTTAAAACACATTCCTCTACTTGCTAGCGTTAACTCCTTCCTACATTAATTACAACAAACAAATTTCATCCATAGGAATTCAACTAAAATCTTCTATTCTTATTTCCTCCACCTCTGCAAAAGAAAAGAAATACCATAATTCTAAAGTAACAATTTGTATCAAGACAAATATCAGAAAGTATAATTAAAAAAACAAATCCTTACAATTGGACCAAATAGTAACATCAAATGTGCCCTGATAAATCTTGCAGATTTAAACAACTTGAAAAGACCACTTTGGAGATAGCAAAGCAATAAATAAGCATGAAAATCGACACAACAATTGAACACTGAAAATGGATTACGAGTTATAATGTATCTGCTCCATTATATTGCTCAAAATATAAACATACATTACGTGAGTTCTTTTGATATGAATAAGTGGATGAGATGGTCTAGTATCTATTCTAATGGATTGAAATGATGGTGATATGATGATCAAAATCGGACCTTGGTTTCCCTATTTGTATAGGAAGCAACAAGCTTCAGGTCCATTCATAAAAGCTACATTGTTTCTTAACTAAAGAATAATTAACATAGCATAGAAACTTAAAAAGATAGGTTCGTTCCATTGTTGCCAAACATTAAATAATGCTTTTGTTTGTTGATAGGTAGAATATTTTGATGAAACAAATATTAATACCCAATATCCAACTAGGTTATTAATATTTGGACAAGATGATCCAAACCATCCTTTAAACCATACCAGGGCAAAAGCGCAAGATTGAAGAGAACACCCGAAAGTGTTTCACACCGACTCAAGGTACAATCCAACTTGGTTATGACACTAATAGCAATCCAAATTTTCCTAAACCGTCCATACCCGAATGTTGCATCACAATCTATTATTCCTGCACATAAAAATGCCACATATTAACCCCTTCTAAATAAAACTCAAAATACCATGAAACAATGAGTCCCCTATATTAGTAAGTAAGTAGGCAGTCTATAGGGCATAGTTTGATTTTATACAAGGATGCTCATGAAAGGAATCTTCAAGTGACAGTGAGTGAGTTGTTTGAGATTGTAGCTGATGGTGCAATATCCAATCTTAAAGGCAGTTAGCAAAGCATTAAATGTGCAAGAAAATCAAATTGTACACAACAAACAATTCACAATGTTATCTTGCATAATGCCTTAAGTTTGAAGACAAAAATCTCATTGTATCTTGATGAAAGTAGTGACCTTAATGGTCAATCACTAGCAACCATGATTTTAAAACATGGTATTGTGCTTATGGAGGCAACATTTTAAGCAAGGCGGTGAGTGGTGGTTTGGAACAATGGAAGGTATGAAGGACTTGCTTTATATGCATACTATGCAGTCTAGCTTAAGACAACATTCTTAGAAGAGATTGAAGGTGGATTAGGGAACTCAAGGGTTACCATGATAAAGATTAAAGCAAAGATTGAGATCTATTTAAAAGCCACTATCATGAAGATATTAAAGATGTCAAATGCAAAACCCTAGCAGCTGGAGTAATGAACACAATGTGAAAGAGGATAGTGTGCTAGGGAAGATTTAGGAGATCTCCACATTATCTAATCACAAGCAAATACATCATTTATTTATTTTTTAAAATTAAAAGAAATTATTCTAAACCCTATATAGGACACATTGATACTTCAAAAGCATCTGATTTATAGTTTTAAATTAAAAGAAGTCATTCTAAATCCTATATAGGATACATTGATACTTCAAAAGCATCTGAAGGAATTTGAGATTATGTAAACATATGTCAATTAAATACCTGGATTACAAACAGTAGCGCGAACATTGTAACCCTTGTTGATCAGAGCTGGAATTGATAAACAACAATGAATCCTATGCCTCTTATCATGCACATCTCCTTACCATTCTCTGTCATTCTTTATTGAAACACTTCTCCATTTTGGCAGGCTACACCTGAAAATAAGGTTTCAACAAAGGTTTTATTGTATGTTTATTAAAATGAAAACTCCATTCTGGCAGGCTATGCTTGAAAATAAGATTTTAATGAAATTTTTAGAGTATGTTTATTAGAGTTTTAGAGTATTTTGGCGAGCTATATTCTTGATTCCTTAAATGATTTATTCAAATGGATTGTGATTGATGTGATTTGCTGAATTTAGTGTTGTAAATTGTAATGATGCCATGATTACCGTACTACCACCATCTCTTATTATACCCGTTGTGGTATGGCAGTGTTTTTCCCTTCCCTTCTATTGTTTACTGCACTAACACCTTGCTCAAGGCTTCTTGTTGCAGGGTTGCAATGTATACTGCTCTACCGCATATGTTGCTCATCTTCCTAATGGTATAGTGGTGTATGCTTTTGATGATTACTTGAAGAGTGTCGATGAGACAATCTTATTTGTCTTACCGATATCTCAATGTTTCATCAACATTAGATCTTATGTTCCTCTGATGTTGGTTTCCGATGTCGATGAGACAAGTTAATATCTCTTCCCGATATGCCAATGTCTCATCGATATTTTCCTTCGACGGTATTTCTTTATATATCGGTGTAACTATGACATGTCGGGGAGACTCGTGATTATCGTTGTCATATGGCGATGTTTTGCCCTTCCCTTCAATTGTTTACCGCACTATCGCCTTGATCAAGGCTTCTTGTTGCGGGGTTGCGGTGTATACCGCTCTACCGCATATGTTGCTCACCTTCCCAGTGGTCTAGCGGTGTATGCTTTTGATCATTACTTGAAGAGTGTCGATGAGACAATCTTATTTGTCTTACTGATATCTCAATGTCTCATCGACATTACTTTGTTATATCCAAGAGTTGTGTTTCGCCGCACACTTGTAGATATACCTTGTCGATGTGCAACAAGTGATTCTCTCCTTGATATGCCTGTATCTTGTTGGCATTTCACTGTTTTACATTGTTGATGAGACATATAAATAAGTCTCTTCGACATAGGGGTGTCTAAACCGACACTAAACCCGAAGCTAAACTCGAAGCTAAAGTCGGACCTAAAAGTGGCACTAAACTCGAAGTTAAACTCGAAGCCAAAGGTAGCCCTAACGACGACACCACACTCGAAGCCAATATCGACGCTAAAGGAGACGCTAATTTCGACGTAAATTAGCGTCGACTTGTCTTGATCGGCGCAAATAAATGCCAAAAATAGTGTCATGTCCCCGAATCGTAAAATTGAATTTGAGATATTGAAAAAAAAAATAACCAAAATCGAATAAATACCAAAATATAAATATAATTAATTGTCATTTAAACTTCAATACTATAATTATAAATATAATTACCATTTAACCATTATCCTCATAATCATGATTATCATAGATAAGTATTATAATTGTGATATAAATATTATAGAATAACATATCATAATACATATCATAACTATGACATAATACAATAATAAGATATGATAAAAATATCATAATTATAATAACCTATATTCTATACTAAATAAACAAACATAAAAAATAAATTATAATAAACAAATAAATTATTATAAATATAAAATCTGAATTATACTGATAATCAACAATAATATTAGTATTATAAATATAGACATTATGGTTATGAATAAACATTATAATGATCATGTTGATTAAGAAACATCGAAGTTTGTGAAACTATTATTATCAAATATATAATCACAAACTTTAGATAGCAATGTCCCCAATAACAAAGCAGCGCTTGGAAAGGGTGCGATTACTCAAAGAGTATCAATCAATCTAACAGCCACGTCCCATGATGGAATACTAGGGGCTATTTAAAAGAGAGACTTCTATAGAATAAAAGGGAGGGCAATGAATGAAAATATCTCGGTGGCTGATATAAATAAATAAAAAGAACAAGTCTGATATATGATCGGTGGTTGGATAGGAGATAAGAAATGTGGCTAGGAATAAAGGGTAAACATTAGCTATAAGTTAAATATAATAAATTAAATATATATATATACCAAGAAGTTATTGTAAATTAAAACCAGTTGTAAATAATAATATATATAAATTTATATAGAATATATGAATATACCATTTATATATATATATATATATATATATGTATGTATTTTATATATATATATATATATATGTGTGTGTGTGTGTGTGTGTGTGTGTGTGTGTGTGTATTTTATATATATAGATATATATATTTTATATATATAGATATATATATTTTATATATGTGGGTAAGTAGATATGTGAATCATTTTTTATACAATAATGATAATTGTAGCAATTATTAAGTCTTATAAGTAATGATGACTCCTTAATATAAAGTTAAACATAAGTAGATTATGTATATTTATGAATTGTCCTCATCCTATGATCAATCTAGTATAAGGTTGAAGGAGGTGAGTAAGGAATCAGAAAAGGAGGAGAGATATAGCAACTCAGGTGATGTACTCACTTAGCAATAATATTTAGCATATTTTGAATATAAGAAATAGATACTGCTAATCTAATTATTGATATAATGCTTTCTTTAATCTTATCATAATGAGAATCATTCTAGGAGATAATGAACTTAAAGAATCATTGATACATGAAAATATATTATAGGCATGAAATAGATTTTGGATGAATGCAAGTATATCTATTTGTGTAAAGATTGTCTTCCCCATGTTTGTTACCCTATTAGGAAGTGGTGAAGCAAAGTCCAAGTGGAAAGCCTAAAAACCCCCCTCTCATGTTCATAGGCCCATGAAACGGGAAAGGCATAGGGAGGTGGGGGTCCCACCATAGGAAACTACATTGTTATATGGGTGGTAGGTCGTAGGTCCTTGGATCATAGGGTTTCACCATTCCCTCCTAATAGGGCAAGTGTTTTCTGAGGTTCTGTTGTGTATGGAGTATGCAGGTACCAAGCCGTTGGGAAATGAGGATTGTGAGGTGCAACCTCCCATGCCCAACACCAAGGCTTCAGGGCGGATCCATACAGGGCACTCCTCTTTCTTGTTAAAATTGCATATATGATTACGCTTATATTTTGGATATCTAGATATTAATGCTAATGGATATATGTGTATGTGGAAATTTTGTTAATATGGTGAATACAGATTTCAAATCAAGATTGCTTCATTAAAAAGAACATTCATGGAGAAGGAAGAAACCCTAAACCTAATCAACAAATGAATTCTAAGGTGAAATAGGTAAGGGACATTACAGTGGTATCAAAGCATCTTTCCTACCATCCTGTGTATGTTTGAGCTAGTTGCTTACTTGCTTGAGCTACTTGTTTGCTTGCTTAATCTACTTGCCTACTTGCTTGAGCTGATTACTTGCATGCTTGAGCTAGTTGCTTGCGTGCTTGAGCTACTTGCTTACCTACTTGAGCTAGTTGCCTACTTGCTTGAGCTGGTTGCCTACTTGCTTGAGCTACCTGCTTGTCTACTTGAGCTGCCCATTCGCTTGAGCTACTTGCTTGTACACTTGAGCTACTTGTTTGTATGCTTGAGCTGGTTGCTTACTCGCTTTAGCTGGTTGCTTGTATGCTTGAGCTACTTGCTTGTCTACTTAAGCTACTTGCCTACTCGCTTGAGCTGGTTACTTGCGTGCTTGAGCTACCTACTTGCCTACTTGAGCTAGTTGTCTACTTGCTTGAGTTGGTTGCTTGTATACTTGAGTCGGTTGCCTACTTGCTTGAGCTACTTGTTTGCGTGCTTGAGCTACCTACTTGCCTACCTGCTTGCCTACTTGAGCTAGTTGTCTACTTGCTTGAGTTGGTTGCTTGTATACTTGAGTTGGTTGCCTACTTTTTTGAGCTACTTGTTTGTGTGCTTGAGCTACCTACTTGCCTACTTGAACTAGTTGAGTTGGCTGCTTGCGTACTTGAGCTACTTACCTGTGTGCTTGAGCTACCTGGTTGTCTGCTTGACCCAATTGCTTACTTACTTGAGCTAGTTGTTGTTTGCTTGAGCTACTTACCTATGTGGTTCAGCTACTTGCTCGTGTGCTTGAGCTAGTTGCTTGCTTACTTGAGCTACTTATTTGCCTAGTTGAGCTACTTGCTTGCTTGTTTGAGCTACTTGTTTGCCTAGTTGAGCTACTTGGGTGTTTGCTTTAATTTTGATTCATGTGGTTTTAAGTTGTACTGAGTCACAAACTCTAAACTCATTGCTTTTGGGAGTTATGGAGAAATAGTAGCACTTAAGAAAATTAGCTAATACATTATTCTCACTTGGGATTAGAACTTCCAACCCCCATTAAGACTGATATCATCACCACAAGAAGCAACATCTTAAAATTTCCCATCTTAGATTATGATTGCTTGAGGGCAAGCAATCTTGGGTGGGGTGTATTGTCATGTCCCCGAAATCGTAAAATTGAATTTGAGATGTTGAAAAAACAATTAACCAAAATCGAATAAATACCAAAATATAAATATAAGTAATTTCCATTTAAACTTCAATACTATAATTATAAATATAATTACCATTTAACCATTATCCTCATAATAATGATTATCATAGATAAGTATTATAATTGTGATATAAATATTATAGAATAACATATCATAATACATATCATAACTATGACATAATACAATAATAAGATATGATAAAAATATCATAATTATAATAACCTATACTCTATACTAAATAAACAAACATAAAAAATATAATATAATAAACAAATAAATTATTATAAATATAAAAACTGAATTATACTGATAATCATCAGCAATAATATTAGTATTATAAATATAGATATTATGGTTATGAATAAACATTATAATGATCATGTTGATTAAGAAACACTGAAGTTTGTGAAACTATTATTATCAAATATATAATCACAAACTTTAGACAACAATGTCCCCAATAACAAAGCATCGCTTGGAAAGGGTGTGAGTACTCAAAGAGTATCAATCAATCTAACAGCCACCTCCCATGATGGAATACTAGGGGCTATTTAAAAGAGAGACTTCTATAGAATAAAAGGGAGGACAATGAATGAAAATATCTCGGTGGCTGATATAAATAAATAAATAAATAACAAGTCTGATATATGATCGGTGGCTGGATAGGAGATAAGAAATGTGGCTGGGAATAAAGGGTAAACATTAGCTATAAGTTAAATATAATAAATTAAATATATATATACCAAGAAGTTATTGTAAATTAAAGCCAGTTGTAAATAATAATATATATAAATTTATATAGAATATATGAATATACCATTTATATATATATATAAATATATATTATATATTATATATATATATATATGTTATATATATATATATATATACTATAGATATATAAATATATATATTATAGATATATATATATTTTATATATATGTGGGTAAGTAGATAGGTGAATCATTTTTTATACAATAATGATAATTGTAGCAATTATTAAGTCTTATAAGTAATGATGACTCCTTAATATAAAGTTAAACATAAGTAGATTATGTATATTTATGAATTGTCCTCATCCTATGATCAATCCAGTATAAGGTTGAAGGAGGTGAGTAAGGAATCGAAAAACGAGGAGAGATATAGCAACTCAGGTGATGTACTCACTTAGCAATAATATTTAGCATATTTTGAATATAAGAAATAGATACTGCTAATCTGATTATTGATATAATGCTTTCTTTAATCTTATCATAATGAGAATCATTCTAGGAGATAATGAACTTAAAGAATCATTGATACATGAAAATATATTATAGGCATGAAATAGATCTTGGATGAATGCAAGTATAATAATTTGTGTAAAGATTGTCTTCCCTGTGTTTGTTACCCTATTAGGAAGTGGTGAAGCAAAGTCCAAGTGGAAAGCCTAGAAACCCCCCTCTCATGTTCATAGGCCCATGAAACGGGAAAGACATAGGGAGGTGGGGGTCCCACCATAGGAAGCTACATTGTTATAGGGGTGGTAGGTCGTAGGCCCTTGGATCATAGGGTTTCACCATTCCCTCCTAATAGGGCAAGTGTTTTCCGAGGTTTTGTTGTGTATGGAGTATGCAGGTACTAAGTCATTGGGAAATGAGGATTGTGAGGTGCAACCTCCTGTGCCCAACACCAAGGCTTTAGGGCGGATCCATACAGGGCACTCCTCTTGCTTGTTAAAATTGCATATATGATTACGCTTATATTTTGGATATCTAGATATTAATGCTAATGGATATATGTGTATGTGGAAATTTTGTTAATATGGTGAATACAGATTTCAAATCAAGATTGCTTCATTAAAAAGAACATTCATGGAGAAGGAAGAAACCCTAAACCTAATCAAAAAATGAATTCTAAGGTGAAATAGGTAAGGGACATTACAAATAGTGCCATCCCGATAAATAGCGCCGACATTTTCAAAAAATTGGCAAAAAATACATTAAAACAGTGGGTGGAAGCAAAAACCGGAGCAAAAAATGGAGCAAATCACAAGGATTTGTTGTAGTGATATTATGAAATGGGTTTCCTTCCATGTTCTCATGTCTAGTATTTCATCTTGTAGTGGGAGGCATTGGTCTTGTTTTCAAACTTAATGTGGGAGATGATGGATATGGATGAACTTGATGACCTTGTTGGGTTTGTGATGACTAATCAAAAGGGAGGCAAATCCTAATAAATCAAGATAACCTTAGATGATGAAATGAATTATTTAGATTTAAAAAATGGAATAGATTGACTAAATTTGGTTTAAAGTGTAAGTTACACACTAGGATCCTAAGATTGTTTGGATTATAACTTTGATTTTTGGAATCTACGGATTGGTGTAGAGTTTTCAAGGATTAAATAATTGGTCTTAGGATATTTAAAGGACCCAAAGGTTGGACCAAAATAATGATTTTAATTAAAGGATCCAAAGATGTTAACTTTTAACTATGACCAAAGATTCAAATTGGATGGTAATCAAATGTGGATTATAAGGGTGGTGGGTAAAAGATGATAGTGAATCGAATGATTTGAAGATATTCTAATGTTCTCAAAGATGTTGGATATGACTTCAAGGATGACTAGGGTTATAATCAAGTGGATATGGAGTGACAATATTGGTGTGATGATTGGATAATTGGATTGATTTGGAAGCAAATGGTTATTCTAAGTTTGGCTTCAACGTTTTGTGTTTCAAAAGGATACCAATTTGGAAAATGCTTTTGAAACATATGAAAAAGGAGGAGGATCCTTCCCCTAAAATGGGGAATGAATGTGATGAGGGGAGTATGTCAAAGAAAAAGGGGGTATCCACCTAATCACAAATCCACATTTTCCATGTTCATTAGGAAGAGGGATAGTGTCACAAATTATTAGAATTGACTTACAACCCTTAAGGAGAGTCAACCCTAGGTTTTGGACACTATGTTGCCCTGACTTCCTTATGACAAAAATGATTGAACAATAGTTTTGGGAGAAAGATGAAAGTGCTTTAACAATCAAACCTATGAGATATAACACTTGAAATATGAAGTATTATAATAACACTAACAGAAATAACCATTAACTAGCAGATCTGAGAAGATTAGAATGGTATTTACCTAGCTCCAAAAGTGGATTTTAGGCTTTGTTGAAGAACATATTCACCTAGGGGGGAATGGGTCTTTGTACAAGGGTCTAAAAATTCTTTTTGTAGTCCTTGGATTCTGGATCTAGGCTTCTAATTCCACCAGGTTTGAATGTTAGAAAGCCCGAAATAAAACCTATAGGTGAGTTTTTGTGTCTTGACAACTTTGATGACAACTTTGACAACTTTGCAAAGTTGCACTTTTGATCAACTTTCAATCCTTTTTCACTTGCAAATCTGCAAACACAAAGAAAGGGGAAATTTATTTTTTTGGTGGAAAAGGGTTTGTCTTGGTCAAACACTAGTTTGGTAATTAAACCTTGATAATGAAATAATGACAAACTGGAGGAATTGATGAATGAACAAAGCTATGTCACAACTCACCAAACCCTTTAATGACTTCCCTTAGAGAACTAAAGTCTAACACATCTATCTAAGGATTGGATCTTGCATGAAATGGTTTGATTGGATGTTTGATTTGACACTTGATTTGATGCTCGAAAACTTGAAACCTACATCACAATGTTAGCTCCAAAAACATACATGAACACACATAAATCTTGACATCATGATAGGATCTTGAATGCTGCAATAAATTATTGATGAATCTACTCTCCAATGCTCTTGACAATAATCTTTGCTCTTGTGAAAGTTGCCTCAATGTTGCTTCTTTCTTCTAGGTTTGATTAATTGATAAAAAGACCTTGTATTTATAGGTGTTTCCTTAATTACACGACAATTAAACACCACAAGCCAACCTTTGCAATTTAAATTTAGATCATTAAAATGTTGCCAAAAACATATTAAAAAATGGGTTTTGAGACTTAAGGGAGACCCTCCTAGGCCTAACTATATGCATTGATTAAATGTGGGTTTCCATTACAGAAAACAAAATTAATTAGGCTTGTGAATGCATAATTGGACTAATTAAGGCTTAATTAAATCCAATTAATTAAGGGGATACAAACATAGTGTGAAAATGTAAAGGAGTACATTTTTCAACACTACAATTTTCAAACAAACAAAAGGATTTCAAACCCGACTTGACTCAACTTTGTAGTAAAGGTTTTACAAGCAAGCACTTTTGGTGTATACAACACTCAAACAAGAAGATGCAATAACGAGCCTATATTTATTCAATAAAGTGTGTGTTAACTTAATGTGGTCCTACACAATAAAATACCTTCAAGTGAGTGTGTATAATTGTTAGAGTAATCATGCATTAGCTAATAATTAATTAATATTTAATTGATTATTAGTCTATTTCATTTCATGCACTTAAGATAAACTTAGGAGTGTTTTTTAATAACTGAAGTGAGCTATTATTAGATCATTTTGTCGCATTGCATGAGATTTTGACACTTGTCATGATCTAGTCCCTTTATCACTTAGGGTTGCTCCTATATGGGAGCTCAACCCTCATTGTATTATCTCTCTTGAACTAATATAAAGATATCCATGAAGACTCTTGAGGTTCATTATGTAAGTTATTCTAATTGAGGAATAACAAATCTTTGCTTTGCAATCTCTTGCGTGGCAAGTATTTTTGTTCATTGTTTGATCAAATTTGTGTTTGAGGTTCAAATTTGTGTCTTGTGTTTATTCACAATTATAACACGGTATCAGAGTGTGGATTCAATGAACCCCTTCTCAATTTTTGAGGGTTTTCTCAATTAGGGTTATCGAAGCAAATTTGAAATCTTCTTTGCATTTTTTTTTTCACTTTATTCCTTTTTCTTTTCTTAAAGAAAAATAAATAAATAAATCAGCCCACCCAGGGTCATATAGGCAACCCAATGCCCAGCCCCCTTTTTTGCAATTTTAGCAAGATTGGAAAAATTGTGATAACTTTTCGCTCGATTATCGAAATTGGGCAAACAAGATATCATCAGAAAGCTGGTTTAGAGCACTATCCAATTCTACTATTTTTTTCTCATATTTTTCTACTAATCCACTTTATCACTTGTCAAAGTCAGATGTTCTATTTTCACTCTCGAGCTCACAAATTTTGAACCATTTCTCTATTTTTGTGATTCTAGCAACATTAGGTTGATATTTTAGAGCTTTTCATAGCCATCTATGCAATTTTTCCAAATTTTTCTCTAGGTACATTTTACTCAATTTTTTGTTTTCACATTTTGGTAAATTACTTGGACATTTTAGCTCCTCAAAACTTTCGTTTGTGTGGGATGACTTGTTTTAGGCTTTTCTACATGTATTTTCAGCTTTCTATCCTATTTGGGCATTTTGAACATCTTTTGTATGCAATTTCTCTTTCATAGATACACTGAAATAAAGTGTCATTATGGGGTATACTTTTTGGGGATTTAAGCACATCTTGTATCTTTTGTACTCGCACTATGATATAAAGTGTCATGGGTGGGGTGTGAGTGCCTTTGTTTTTCCATCGCACATTTGTTAAGTGAGTGTTCCTTCCACGACAACATCGAATTTGAGTGATTATTACCTCATGTGTGTATGTCTTGTTTACACACCCTTTTTATTTACAAGTACTTTTAGTTGCACATTCAAATGTTTTTTGTTCTCCTACATGCACTTCTTGGTGATACAAAGTTTTAGTGTACCTGTCTTGCTTCTCCCTTTCTGCAATATGGGGGGTTTCTACTATTGGTGTTAATGCTTTCTTGGTTTTATTTTTGGAGTGATTTATGTATCTAGTTTTTGTTCCTCTGTATTAGGCAAATGTGACGGCTAGTTACCCATGCATTTTGGTGAGATGGAACATTTACCATATGGAAATTCTCAAATTCCTATTTCTAGAGGATACCTTCTATTTTCACTTGATCAATGTTCTTCAAACTATTGGTACCTATGCCATTTGTGTCTTCAAGTTCCAGATGTTTTCCTTTGTTTGCCATCTTATTCAAGTAGTGTCGTTGCGGGCACCTAAGTAGATTATTGTCTTCTTGATCCTGATCCCAATTAAAATACCTTCAAGTGAGTGGATAATTGTTAGAGTAATCATGCATTAGCTAATAATTAATTTAATCTTTAATTGTTTATTAGTCTAATTCATTGCATGCACTTAAGCTAAATTTAGGAGTGTTTTTTATAATTGAAGTGAGCTATTATTAGATCATTATGTTTCATTGCATGAGATGTTGACACTTTTCATGATCTAATCCCCTTATCATTTAGGTTTTCTCCTATATAGCACTCAACCCTCATTGTATTATCTCTCTCAAGAACTAATATGAAGATCTCCATGAAGACTCTTGAGGTTCATTATGTATTTTTTTCTAGTTGAGGAATAGAAAATCTTTGTTTTGAAAATCTCTTGTGTGGAAGGTATTTTTGTTCATTGTTTGATCTTGTGTCTTGTGTTTATTCACAATTATAACAATAACTAGGGTATGCAAAGGTCATGTACCACCTCTACACCCCTTACCTTGAAAGGACAAGGCCCAATCAAGGAATAGTTCTTATCTCAACACAAAAAGGTACATGGCGAGTACCTTCAGGCATGATATTGTACCTTGCACCACAATTAAACAATGACCAAAATGTCTTAAACTAGGCCATACGAGGCTTATCTAAGGGTATTCTCTAAATACCACAAGGGTATGTGAGGCCTAATTTGTGAATTTGAAAGTGCAAGAAAGTCAAACGGCTAGGAGAAGAGGGTAACCCACCCTTCTCCTTCACTTCCCCAAGGTATAAAGTTTTTGGGCCTGACTTAGCCTAAATAACAAAAAAACAACTTCCAAAAGGTGTCTTTCGATTCACCCTCCACTATTTATACTCTATTGGAACACTAGAGTTGAGGTCGTCCCTTGGGATGATGAAATCCCCAAGTAGGCCCCCTAAAATAAAAATCAAGATAACACATATTTTTAATCCTCAAGATCACCCTAAGGTGCAAGAGGAGAGCATAAGGAATTGTGCTTGGGGTTTTAAATACACTTGTTAATTATTATCCCAAATTGAAATGTGAAGTAAGTTTTAACTCAATTTCAATGTGAGATATCAAAAAGTAGACAAAGTACATAGAAAAATAAAATGTCTATAATCAAGTCTTCAACACAATGTCTTTCAAAACCACCTATGTTATTAGTTTGCAAGATTGAAGGCTTGAAATCACAAAAAAACCCGCACACAAAAGTGTTAGGTTTTCAAAGGCAGATATCTAAAAGCTAAATGCAAATTTTATCAAATAAACCAGAAATAAAACACACAGAAAAATAACACAGAGAATTTAACGTGGTTCACCCAATGTGGGCTACATCCACCAAACCGCAGCCATCCAATGATTTCATTAACCAGTGTAAAACCCTATTACAATATTGCGAATAATCGCATTTTCTTGTTCTATTGTAACTCTATTACAAACCCCTTAAATCCAGCTTTTTAGAAGCTTCTGGATTAGGGTTATACAAAATTGGGGTTTTCCCCTTTTCGGTGATTTTTCCCTTTTTCGGTAATTCCGCGAAAAACAGGACAAAAAAATTTTCTCGGGGGCTACTGCCCCCGAACCCCGACAAGGATACATGAAGAGTGTACAGTATACAATGATCAGTCGCCACATACCAACAAAAATTTAGTCAAAAAACAAAAAAAGTAGTAAGTCCTATAGGAAAATAAATTGGAAAAATTAATTATTTGGATTTTTTTGATAAGTTTTAAAAGAAAATCACTAAATAAAGATTAAAAAAATGTGAAAGTTATGAACAAATGAAGTTTGAAAATAAAAATATGACTTCAAAAGAGAATACCTTAATTTTGGATAAAAATTTGCAAAAATTACCTATATTGTTGCATATATGGAAGAACTAGCTTTTCAACGCCTATAAAATTTTGAAAATCCGATGAAAAATGCAAAAGTTATAATTGTTTGACTGACAGGTGGTTTTTGGTAAATTTGTATGGTGTTTGATCAAAGATCAAAGGCTTAAGCCCCCACGCAGTCCACTCTTGGTCACCCAAGTGACCAAACGCTTAACATAGGGGGGCTAAGGTGTGGGGGGGCTGGAGTTAAGCCCTTAAAGGATCTATGTGATTGTAGGCTAGGAAGATTGCACAACCAGGGGCTTATCTCAAGCCTAGACACTAGTCCTTAAATGTGACACTAGGTTTAAAGCAAAAGAGATCAAAAGAGATTTTTCCCGAAATTGGCGGATTTCAAAAGGAAATGAAATATGCTTAAACCTTGTGTATTCCTTGCTGACTTGTCGCCATGGATTTTCAAATCCAAATTTGGAGGGCCACAATTATTTGGATGAACCCGTGGTTTTAGACTTTTATACTGGTGGTTACAAACTTGAACTAGTGGTTTTTACCTTTTTCAAGTAATTTTTTACTAAATTTATGGTTTTTAGATTGTTCGATGGCTGTTTTCAAATGAAACCCATGTTTTTTTGGCATGTTTAAAGCAGTTTTAGTAATAAAATCATAGTTTTGAACCTTTTAATGGCAGTTTTTGTTATTAACACGTGGTTTTGACCTATGATGGGTGGTTTATGCTACTAAAATGGTGGTTTTTCTCATTTTGACCATAGTTTCAAGTTTAATCAAAATGTTGTGGTTTGACTATTTCACTAGCGGTTTTGACCTATTAACTCATGGTATTGGACATTTGGTAACAGTTTCATCCTATTAACATGTGGTTTTGGACATTTGGCAGTATTTTTAAAACAAAAAATGTGGTTTTCGAAAATTTAAAAACGGTTTTTACCTCAAGTTTCGTGTAGGTACCATCTAGTAGAACTGTGAAAAAATCAAAAATAAAAAATTGTCAGTGAAATATCTGATGTTTTATATCAAAATTCGTCTCTCAACTGTTTTGATCACAATGGTGTTGTCGAATTTCATCCCCAAGGCACCTGCAAAATGTGATCATTGAACTTGTAAAACCCATTAGTGCAAATCAACAATAAAATGCATGAAAACATAAAGCAGAGTGAAATATGGGGTTATTCCCAATAGAGTCACCAAAATGAAAGTCAGTAATTTAGAAATTGAAATTGAACCAAATGCAATGCAAAAAACTCTTCTTTAAACTATCACAAACCTCAGATAGAGCACACAAAAGAGAAATTCAACAAAACATAACATCAAAATTAACATAAGATATTACCATAATATCCATTGTATTTGATTTTCTCCTTGACATATTGGAATGTGGATGCTCTCTTTGCTTGAATATCACCAAAGTTAACAGCATATACCTAACTTGAATGATAATGGATGAGAATGAGGGATGGAGTGCTTGAATTTATAGATTTTGGGAATGAGTAATGGATGGCCAAGATCTAATTGTGAGATCAAGGGTGGAGAATAGTTGAGAGGAATTCCCTAGGATCTAGGAGAGGATGAAGGTAGTTAGAATGTGCATGGCTAGGATTAACTTACCAAATTTAGTAAGTAGTTGTGGGAATGAGGGAAATTAGGGACATGTGCACATGAAAGGACTATAACTTTAAGATGTGTTGAGAGAATAAGGGGACCATAAGGACAAGTGTTCCTAGGTGCCCAATATTCTTGGAATGTGTTGAGAGAATAATGGGAGCACAAGGACAAGTTTTCTTAGGTCCCCATTATTCTTGGAAAGTGTTGAGAGGATAATGCCTTAATTACTTTAGCTACATGGGTGAGATGAATAATAGGCGGAATATGTAATTAATTATTTATTTATTGTGATGAAATGGAAAAGGGTAGTATAAATAATAAGATTATTTAATTGTTATGGACTTTAGGTGAAAGGCATATGTCCTAGGTTAATTAGGACTAGATGATGGGATGTAGGTTTAGGTGATGAAATTGATCAATTAGGGAAGGGTGATAGATTTAGTGATGAAATTGGTCCTAAGGAATATTTTAGGTGTCTACACACCTCTATCATGGCCCCAGGAACTATGTGGCATGAAGCATTTAGTTTAATGATTTGCATTCTTCTACAAGTGTTGGATTACAACACATCAAGTAAACTCAGCTACTAGGATAACCCATTATGATCATAGATGGGGATCCTCAAGCACATGCCCATAGTTTGTGGAGGTAATGGCAGTTTGGAGATTTACTTCACTAGTGGCATATGTTGGACTCTTTTCCATCTATAAATATGATTTGGTGTTGCAACAAAGGGTTGAGAGCGTGGATAGGCTATGGATGATATATGGCCTACTTGTAGAGAGATGGATAACTTATGGATGATATATGGCCTACTTGTAGAGAGATGGATAACTTATGGATTCCCTAGACCACATCATCTTCCCCTTCTACTATGAAAAAAATCAATGACAATTTGGGTAGCCATAAAGTGTACCTACAAACATACTTAGGTATGTTAGATCTCACTAGAGTACACTAAGTCCTAGGGAGTTACCTTGGTCTATAGTAGAATATGATTCCCTAAGTGATGAGGATGATGAGGACTAAGATTGAGCACCCATGCCAAATGATGATGATGTGAGTCACATTTAGTTCATCACATGATGTCATGGAGCACAACCAATGATCTATGTGGAAAATGCTCCTATTAGAGACATAAGACCATAGGTGGGTCATGGGCAACCAAAGGAAAGGAACAAAGGGGAAGAGGAGGAGGATTTGCATAGGCACAACCACTAGAGAGGTAACCATAGTGGGAGGCCATAACTAGCATAGGGGAGGTAAAGGGCACAATTGAGAGCCAATGTTGTAGGCCTAGGGGCCACTACAAAGTGGATTGTCATTAGGGAGCAGAGAGATATTAGCATCGTAGCATTGGTAGGGATTGAGAGGAAGCCATACACAATAATGTTAGCTACTACACCTAGAGCACCTAGAGAACCCATGGACCTATTGATCATGGATTTGAAAGCCCTTGCCAATAGGAAGGTAAAGTCACTATATCACACTACCTCTCCTAAAAAATAATTGATCTATAGAAGAAATCAAACTAATCCAATGTATATGTCACCAATTCATGGCAATCTAAGAAAATTCAACGATCTATGTAGTTATCCTCGTTTGATGTCAACCTTTGGTGAGATCTTGAATTATTAACAAAATGAACTCAAAACCTTGTGATTAGTAACTTGGAAACAAAATTTTAAATTGTGTAGAAACAATAAAACCCCAAATCCATAAAAATTGAGCATTAGCATTCAAATCTAGAAAGAGAAAATATAAACTAAATTTTCTTTATCAATATTGCATGCAATCATTAACACGAAGCAATGCAATCATCTATGGATTACCTTGAAAATGAAAGAAAATATGTAAAGTTACCATATTACACATGCAAATTCCACACATCATCGCTCAAAATCAAACATTGATAGAAAATTTTATATGTAACATGTCCTAGATGTCCATCCTTCTCATTGAATTTCAAAATGGGTATTATAGCATAACCTAGTTCAGAGCTTAGAGCTTTTAATTTTAGTTGTTATTTCTAATCTATCTTTTCTTAGCTATCTATTCTCCAAAATGCTAACCCTTCATAATGTTTTTGAATTGAACATTTATACCAAACCTAGGCACCAAGACAAAACCCGAAGTACTAGTCAACCTAGATCTTAAATTAATTCATGGGCCTAAAATTATAAGTTAAAAATGTATTTAATTCATAGTTTCAAATTTTAATTACATGTCTTTATTCATTTTATGGGCCTAGAAGAATTACAATTAAACATAAGAGCCATTAGATAGTTCAATAATGATCATTTTCTATCTCTATTAGAAGTATAAGAAATTAATTTATATGCCCTAGTTGATCCATAAGTCCTAATACAAAAGAACTCGATTAAGATGATATAGCAAGTAGACAAGTTCTTAAGAGAGAATTGGGGTTATGAAAGAATGCCTACCACTACCTAAATAATTTTTTTTAGTTCAAATAGTCAAGAAAACAAGCTTTGGGATCCTAACATAATTCATATGGTAGCATCAAGGATTCCAAAATTGTAATATCCAACAAAGGTTATAGAGTTTAATGCAATCTATTAGGTCTTTCCAATTAAGGAAAGAGGGTCAAAAATGCCTACCACTACCTAAATGCATTGATTTAGTTCAAATAGTCAAGAAATTGATCTTTAGGATCCGACCATAATTCATATTGGTAGCATCAAGGATTCCAAAATTCATATCCAACAAAGGCAATAGAGTTTAATGCAATCTATTAGGTCTTGCCACTTAAGGAAAGAGGGTTTGGGAAGGGAGATTGGATATACTCATTCTAACATACCAAATGTAACAACCCCCAAACCGGGTAAACAAAAAATTTCTACTTTCACAAATAAGATACAAAAAAAGATAATCATAATGACAAAGTAAATAAACTTTTCTTTTCATTCTAATACAACATTTCATCATAAAGAAATAATTGACACAATACATCATTATTCTCTTTTCCAAGTAAATAACAAAGTACGTATTTCATAATTACTTTTCTTTCAAATAAATAACAAAGTAAGAATCTTACAAGTTTCAATCATAGCTCGGAAGCTTTTGAGCAAATAGGAATAAGACGGTCCAGGTTCTTCCCTTTCAAACCTTGGTTTATCAGAAGTCTACTATGGAGGAGAAACATCACTCAGGTGCTTTTCCACCAACCACGGACTTATAATGCAGTCCCCCGCACGTTTATTGTTAAGTAGACGGCCCTCCCTTCTACGAAGAGATTGGTTGGGTAACCGGTTCTGTATGACCAACTGAGCATAGTGTGAAATCCTACATAACTAAATCCTTGTGTCCTCACAATCTCAATCTAGTATGTATTTTGGACTATGGTGAACTGACAGTGTAATCGTCTCACAGTCTATGTGGACGTAGGTGTGCTACACTACTTTGGCCAAAGTGTTTCGGCAGTATTTAAACTGACGGTCATCTATCACATGCACTAAGTCAGGTTCAGTTTGACTTAAGGTTGTCTTATCCTACGCGTAGGCTAAGTCCTTTCCGTGGGTAGTCAATCACCCTAGACTTCCTACATCATCTACTTAATCAGGAATTGGAATGCAGTCAACAAGGGTCCCTCGGGTAACTCCTAACATAGAATTCTTTATCCATGGAGTACATAGCTTTTCCTAGTTAACCTACTAACTTTAAAGCTTTAGACTACCTTGGTACTGGTTCCATCGTCGACCTAGAATTTAATAACTAGTTCCTCTTTTCTTTTATATAAGGAATTCAAGCAGTATTCAAGTAAATACAATTCAAACATTCCCTTTATAACATGGACTAGCTATTCTTTCATAACAAGCTATAAACAGGCTTTTACCCTTATAAACAAGTTTCCCTTTTATAAACAAGCTATTCCCAAGAAATCAAGCTATTCTTATGAAATCAAGCTATTCCATTATAAACAAGCTTTCTCTATGAAATTAAGTATTTCCTTAATAACAGGTTATCCTTTCATAAACAAGCTTTCCCTATGAAATTAAGTATTTCCTTAATAACAAGCTATCCTTTCATAAACAAGCTTTCCCTATGAAATTAAGTATTTCCTTAATAACAAGCTATTCTATTTCAACAGAATTTCTTCTAATACTTTCCTACTCTACTTCATATCACAAAGCAAAGCAATGCAAAATTTAAACAAGCAGATCAATTAAAATAACAGAAGTAATCAAAGACAATTCCCATGCCTGTTTCCTTGCTGCAATTGAATTCAGTCTGCAGCTTCTTCTCTTCCTTCTTTTTTTGATTTCCAGTATCACTCTTCTTAATTCTGGTTTCTATAGAGGTTTTGTATTTATGCTTGCAGCATATAAAAACCAGTCTCTCAGAAATGGCGATGGAATATGTAAATTGGCTATCAAACAAATGTGACTACAGCAATGACAAAATATGGCTCTCCAAAAAGGAATTCGGATTTAAGCAAAAGCAAATAAGAAATTCGTGTAAATGGCAATGAGAGAAACTCCTATATATAGGTTTCGAATTCTCATGCCTGCTACATTTTTGGCATGAGAATTCGACACCTTTCTCATTGAAAATGTCAAATTATGCAGTGGCAGTAATCTAGCAAGATACTCAGCAAAAAGAGAGATGATTCGACCTTATTCAAGAAGAATTTTTCCACTCACACATGGTAAAATGTGAATAATAGACACCTACAGGTGTATTCATCAAAGGCGCCCAAAAATGGCGGATTTAACAACTGGTAAGAAAACGTCAATGGAAAAATGTGCACATCTGGCTTTCATTCCGCCCTTCTCATGCATTTCTGAATGGAGGATGGCATCTGCAAACTGCGACCTGGTCATGCGCGTGAGCAGCTGCGCGCGATTTCCTTTGGTCATTTTTTTTATTTATTTTCCAAACTCAAAACTTCAACCTTCGGCGTATGAGTATTTCGCTTTTCACAAGGTTTATAAAATACATTTGCTAAACCTTTTACTTTTATCCAAAGTAAAATATGTTTATTTTGCCAAATAAACTTCATACGTTTTAAGCAAAAGACTATAAAGTCATTTATTTATTTTACTCATGGTAAATACATATTATTTGCCAAATGACTATACAAGTCAAATTTATTTATTTTCCAAGGTAATATTTATTTAAAATATAAATAAGATGTTATATTTATATTTTGCATTATATTAAATATATCTTATTCTAGTTTTATTTTCCATATTAAATATATATATATATATATATTTAAATGTTTTAATATTTAAGTATTACTATAGATATATCTATATATTTATTTCTGGTAAAACTATAATAACGTTTATATTAAATATATATATAAACACATTCATATATTTACATTTAAATATATCTATACATATTTGTATTTAATCATCCAAATACGTGTATTACAGCCAGTCAGCATACCCTTAATACACCTGTTTGTGCAAACATGTATATATACGTTTAACTGTAAATTTAAGGCATCAATATAACGTTATAACAACATTATAGATAGTGTGCATATGTTTATAGGTGTGTCAGCCATGTGTATACATCTGTATGTATGCCATGTCGACACATGTGTATGGCATAATAATTGCCCATCATACATCTGTATCGACATGTCATACCTGTTGCTACGTACATATGAGTGGTACACGTATATGCATATACATCCTGTCTATACCACACTTATCAGTTCACATTTCACATTCAAGGCTCACATAACAGTAAGTCAAACAACAAGTAGCACCACTCATAAAGAATAAAGAAGTAATCAAGACTCCTAAGCCTAAGGATGACTTATCAAGATAACTTAGTCTGGCCCAGTTCCCAAAAACCCTCAGTGAAGTGTGTGTATGCTCAACTGATCAACTTTACCGGTTATCCGACCAAGCCCCTCTCTCGAGTGATGTCTCCCCTCCGCCTGGAGGAATAGTTCCTGTTCCTGCATCCATTGGCACAAAACCATGGCAATTACTTGCTCAAAACATTTGCAGTATATAAATCAATTATAACTACAAGACTAATTACTCTCTTTTATGCATTGCTTTATCCAAGAATAACATCAATCATGAACACAGAATGAGCCAATCATAACATGTAAAAAGATTCTCAAATTGATAACAAGGTTCAACACATTTTATTCATTCAAATCCTTCCTTACAATTAGAATGCTCTAAGCATAACTAAAATAGTAACTATACAATTTCGGGGTGTAAAACCAAAAGATAAGTACATTAGAACAAGGCCAAAATTGAGAACTTGAAAAGGTAGTGTAGTGTAAAATGCTAAAGTTCGATAGTTGGGGATGCTTGATGACTCATGCCTAAAAGGAAGCTTTGAGCATGATTGAACCACCAATCTTGAACAAAATATAAGAATAAGATGTTAGGGAATAGGAATTGAGTGTACTCCATAAATCACACTCAAAAGAAAAAAACTAAGGGTGTCTTTGCATCATTGATTTTGAAAGGATTTACAAAACAAAATGTTGAATTGGGAATTGGAGGTATTGCACAACTCATGTCACAACGCATTCAAACAAAGGGATAATTAACACCATGATTCAAAAAAGGTCCAAAAATTTTAAGTACTAGATTGAAGCATCGATGATACCAAACGATGTGTTCTTGAAGAAAGGAAGAAGAGAAAACCCCACAAGCTCAACACCAAAATGGAGGGATTATGGGAGCATGATGTCAAAAGGTAAAAAAAAATCTCAAACCGCAAGTGTTGATAAGGGATTTTACCTAAGCTTAACCTAATAATCCATGTTTGATACTATCCTTTGGAGTAGTTTTATTTCTTCTAGAGATAAATTGATTTTATGAGAAGTAGGGTGATCTAGTGACTTTACTTACCTATTGGCAAGCGTTGCCAAATCCATGATCAATAGGACCCTGATTGGCAGATCAAGGACCCATGTATGAGTATTTATTTTATGCATACTTATTATTCAATAAATTACTATATGTTGTGTTTGTGATTTGATTATTTTATGATGCAAGAGACTAATGAGAAATTTATTTCCTTTTCTTAGTGCAAGTACATGAGTGGCTTGACTAAATTGATTGAGTGCTAGCAGAAATGGTCATTGTAGTGCAACTAGAACATGGTGTGTGGGCTAGATATTGACCATAATTGTCTATCAGTTGGCATGTTGACATTTTGTATCCCATCACCCCACTAAGAGCAACATACAAGGAGAATAGTCTAAGATTTGATTGTTGTTGCCAATTTCATATTGCACGGAGCTAAGCAAGACTAGTAGGGGTTAGAGCACAATGAATGGAGGCATATGTAGCTAGTCTAAGAGGAGAGAATAATAGTTTGCAAAGATATCTTGATAAGGCAAGGGTAGAAACACAAAGATCTTATGTAGCAACACTAATAGATCTAGATCATGCATGCATTTGGGCACTCATGAGCAAGCTTAATAGATAGTGCACACAAATTACTACATTGAAGCAAAGTAAGAATTTCCTTACTACTGAGGAAACTACGCTGAGAGAAGCCATGCAAGGATATCAGACCCCCAAAAAATCTTGGACTCACACATACTCTATAGCTTTAGTGTGATAGATTTTCCCACCACTTGTGTAGCCATAAGAGCCACCAAGACTAGAGGGGTTTTGGACTCATGGAATGACATGATGATATGATTTTGTATAGAGACATGAAATTTCGATATAGTGGTGGACACATTTTGTGTTAATTTTTCTATCATGTTGATATGTACACAAACCTTGAGCAATGTATGTATAGCGAAATTTTGAGTATATTGTGTTATCTTGTGATGTTTCTAATTATTATATAAATGCATGAAAATGTTTAATTCTATGTAATAAAGCACAAAATCAAACAATGGAATAATTAAATTAATTAATTAATCATTTTCACAATTAACCAATTAACATGATAAAGAGTGATTTTCTATATAGAAAGAATAAGAATAAACCACAAATGTAGCAATTTTCAAGATAATCTAAAAATCACTTAGAAGAACCCAAGACACATGAAATTGTGTTGAGAAGAAACATGTGTTCATATGTAAGGTGTAAACAACACTTAGTAGACAAAAGCATTATATTTTTTAAAAGAGGGGATCTTAAATCTTGAAAGAATATAAAAATACCCTACAAAACCACAACACCAAAATTAGCATAGCATAATAAATGACAAGGCGGAACCATAGCCAAAATAGAGAAACAATCACATCACACTTATGCACAAATGATGATGAATGAGAATTAATTGTGTGTAGAAACAATGAAGCTGGATAGCATTCAATAGTTCCTTAAGGGGTTGCTCATCAATTGTTGAGAGGCCATAAGCTTAGGAACCACAAATGGAAGTAACAATGAATGCTCCCAACCAATTGGGGCTAAATTTTCCCTTACTACCAATTGGGGTATTAGTATTGCATTGGTTTTCATTGAGGACTAGATCACTAACTTGAAAATAATGATGAAGAATGCACTTTATAAGACCTACGGAAAGTTTTTTGATAAACTTTAAGATGCTCGAGAGCATTGATTTGATGCTTGTCCAGCATTTCAAGCTCTTGCAAATGATGCTCATGATAGATTTAGTTATTGATAAGCCTTCAAAGTGAGATATCAAGAGAAGGGTTCTCTAGCTCCAACAACATAATCGTTTGAGTTCCATGGACAATATTGCATGGAGTGGTACTAATGGCAATACAAATACACATACGATAAGCCCATAAAGCATGCACAAGCTGAGAGTACCAATCCTTACCATGCTTATTAATATTTTTGTGAAGGATTTGCTCCATTGTCTTATTGGATGCCTCAACTTGGCCATTAGATTGAGTAATGTGTTGAAAAATGATGTCAATGGTAAAATTTATCAAAGAATTTCTTCACATCATTGTTCTTGAATGATGGGCTATAGTCAAAACTAAAGGTAGAAGGAAGTCCAATCGAGAAATTATATTAATGAGTAAGAATTTATAGATTGCTTTAATGATAGTGGACTAAAGAGGGATAGCCTTGCTTATTTCATGAAGTAGTTTTTTATAGTGATGATGAATATGTGTCCTTGAGAAGAAGATGGAGATAATTTTCTAATCAAGTCTAGGCCTCAAACAAAATAGGCCCAAGGGGGTGAATGAGATTGAAGCTCCTATCCAAGAGCATGAATTAGATGACTATGTTGTTGACATTATGGACATTTCTTCACAAAATAAAAGGAATCATGTTCCATTATTTTCTAGTAGTATCGCATATGAAGAAGCTTTCCAACTAGTGTTTTTCCACCAAAGTAGCCTCAATAGGCACCAAAATGGACCTTTTAGAGGGCAATTGGGATTTCAAATTTTATTAAACAATGGCAAAGGAGGCTATTATAACCTCACCAACATATAGAATAATGTAATGCACATCCATCTTGTAAATGCAAATGCACACATTTTTAGAAAATTTGGAAGGAAATGCACCATCTTTTAGATAATTCTATATGTGAGTACCATGATAGTTCTATATGTGAGTACCATTCCTCCAAATGAATAGTACAACAAAATAGGATAGTAGAACCATTTACAATAGCAAGTGTAGACAACACATAAATAATAAATTGAAAATCATCTACCAAATCATGTATAAGATTTTCAATTTTGAAAGAAGAAAAGCAATCAAGGAGAAATAGAGCAAGGTCACAATACTTTGAGAATTTATCATTCTTTGCTTGATAAGTACACATAACTTGGCATATGATTAATTGAGATTCACATAAAATATGAGGAGAGTTTATGTTAAGAGAAAGTGTTGCACATTATCCAACTATAAGAGCTTCATACTCAACAATATTATTTGTGCAATGAATGTTTAGTTAGAATGAAAGTGGATTTGGCTTTCTTTGAGGGACTAAAATCATACCTACCCTCGAACCAATACAACACCTTGAGCTATCAAATAATTACTCCCAAGGGTGATCGACATCTATGGTGAGGATATGGTCATCAAGAAAAGAGTCGATATAAGGAAGAGATAGTGGAGAATAAGCATCGACCAAATGATCGACTAAAACTTATCCCTTGATGGCTTTTTGATAAACAAAATTTAAGTCAAACTTAGTCAAAATCATGACCCATTTCAAAAAGAATTTGTTTTAAAGGATCAAATTTAATAATGGCATGCATTTCCACATGGAGAAGATAATGTCAGCTTTTGTGAAAAAAACACCAAAACTAGGCATGGCCTCTCTAATGTTGTATAATGAATTCCACGGTCTATGAAGGTGTGACTAATAAAATAAACAACATGCTCCTTTCCTTCATCATCATGTTTGGCGAAAAACATTGCTAAGGCATGAGATGAAGCAAAAGTGTAAAGAATGAGAGGATGTCTAGGAATGGTGAGCATTAGAACATGACTAACCAAATAGCTCTTGATATCAACAAAATCCTTTTGGCAATCTACATTCCAAGATAAATAGATGTTCTTCTTAAGAAGATGAGTAAACGGGGGGTAAAATCCACTAGTTGCAAAATAAACCAACAAGTAGCTTGAGACATACTCTAAAGGCTACAAAGTTGTGAGGTATTTTGGGGAGGTGGCATGTTGATAATGGCATCTATCATTTTAGTGTCAACTTCAATACCATAATGAGATACAATAAACCCAAGAAGCTTGCCGCTGTCAATATTGAAGAGATACTTCTTAGGGTTTCAATGCATACGATATATACGAAGTCATTCAAAGATACGATGAAGATTATGAGCATGGTCCTAGCAAAGAACAAACTTAGCCAAGATGTCGTCATCATATCTTCAAGAATGTTGTGAATGAAATCATGGAATATAAGGGTCCTGGACTGCTGGTTGCACCAACATTCTTCAAATTAAAGGGAATGACCACATAACAAAAAGTCCCCCATGACATTGTGAAGATTGTTTTGTATTGGTCAAGGGGATTAATAAAAATTTGGTTGTAACCAAAGAAGCCATCCATAAGGGAAAGAAGTGCATGACTTGTAGTCAAGTCAACAATCATATCAATCTTCGAAGGAGAAAAACTGTCCTTAAGAGAAGTTGACAACAATATCAGAAGGATGCATGTTTGATCCACGTCATATTCACCAAAATGTAAACCCAAAATTGTGTAAGTATGAAACTAATAATGTGTTTCATGTGTGTAAAAATTCCACTTTACACTAGAATATAACTAGCTCTAAACGAAAATGTTTTGTTGTCGTTCTATTTCAGAAAGAACAAAAACGTACTAGCAATATTCTAAAGTGTTTCCACTCAAGGAGTAATACATTTCCCAAGTTACAACTAAGAGATGGGTTGCAAATCTATCAATTACCAAAAAAAAATGCAGAATTGACAAACTGAGTTCAAAATTAGAAATAACAGAAAGAAAAGAACCTAGCACCAGAGCATTGAGTTCATTGTCCAAAACACAGTCATGATGAGTGAACGTCTGCATGATGCATTGTTGTTCGATTCAAGCATTGCCATCCAAAAGATTGAAAAAATAAAGTTTTAACACCTAAAACATCTTCCTCTAAACTCCAAGAGACAGACACAACATAGCCAACGAAGGAGAGAAGTACTAAGTACATAAATGCTGAAATCAACTATAAACCAATTACTTTTTAGAAGGAAATGAAATGACAATGAGAAGGGTGAAGAAAGCACAAATCTTCGTTTCAAAAGAGAAATCCAACAAACCTGTAACTCGAGACAAGGAAAATGGTTATGACTGTTTGGGAGCTTGCTAAGAATGGTCAAGCTTGTATTTTAACCTTTCAGATTCCACGAGTAGTTGAGATTGAAAAATATAAAGAAATAAGTGTGTGCTTTGCCTGCATGCATCTAGAACTAAGAACACAATATCAAAATGAAATCTATGAACATAAACTTTTTATTCTACAAGAAGCTACACCCTAATGTGCATATTTGATAAATTGAAAATGGAAACAATAATAGATATTTCCAAACGAAATAAAGATTAAACAATGTAGAAAGCTGCAATAATACCAAAAACAAGAGAATAAACTTGTTTCAAAATATTACTAGACAAGAGAAGAAGCTGAGAACACTGGAATAGTCTCATGAAAATGTAGCAACATAATGCTTCAACAATGAAGTCCTTTCAACTAGTTGGAGCCAAAGGAGCCCAAAACAAAGAGAGAGAGAGAATGTGATTAAGAAATTTGACAATTCTGATGAAAAAAAAGTCAAAATCAAAGGCTTAATGCACCCTAAAACATGCTAAGGGAGCAGATGCCAAAACAAGTGCAAAACAAAATATGAAAATTGCAAGGTATGCAATTTCCATCCTTACAGTATGACTATCCAAGTAATATCTATTGCTCTGCACCAATATCAGTAGTAGTTGGATGGCACTTGATGTCCAAGGGCAGCACTATCCAAAATTTACTATGTATTAAAAAAGAACCAAGCATTTAAGTCTAACAAATAATCAAACTTGCCCTTAACAAAATTCGCAATTGTTATGTATGCTAAATGAAGTAAAAATGCTATCACCAGGTGGAAAACATTTTTGGGACATTTCGTTTTACTCCTGTCATGCCATTAACTTATGCCCAAAGTGAAATTGAAGTCGGTTTAAGACAAGAACACACTGAAGGCTGCAAGAAATCTATTTGGCATCGTCTGTGAAAGCCTAAGTTCCAAGGATGGAAAAACAGACAATTCCCTATACTCAACAATTCAATGTAAAATCCTTCAGATGGATGCCAACTTTTTTGGTTTCTAAATATTTGAATTTTTCCTGTTCTCTTATTGAGATGTATAGTGCATACTTGTACAGCTTTGGTTACTGTTTTGTCTTTAAATAGTTAATTGGCACCTAGGCCTAAATGCAACAGGTATAAATTTCTTAAGGTCGGAGTGTGCCTTCCTCCCATGTATACATTTTGTTAATTTTGGCATATCAGTCTTTGTCAGTATTTTCGCTGTGAAATTATTTTTTCCATGTTTCTAAACTGGTAAAGTGCGATTTTACCTTTTAATGAGTTTTTCTTGCATTCTGGAAGTCATAATTGATAATTCCTATCAAATGTATCATTCCATGATATAGATTATACGAGACATTGACATTTAAGATCCATTCAGGCATAACCTTACAGAACGCACCCCACAAAGGCCAGGCCTATGGTTTCAAAAGGATTTTGTCTACCTTGAACATATGCATACTAAGCATAATTATAACTCCAAGATATCAATACTGTCACTGAAAACCTCAGTGTAATAACTAATTTGTCTATGAATAATTTATATGCTCTCTTTGTTCTTCTATAATCAGGGTAATTTACTTGAAGCCAGTTATCACTCCACATTAGTGAATCAAGGCACAAGTCAACAGATAGGTAGCAGTATTTCACAAGCATCACCAGTTTATTGAATCAATTGAGCAGCCTTTAAACAAAAAAGTTTCTTATCTTAAATTACATTGGAAAGGAGAACAATTATATACTTTTGCTTGTAAAGCTAGTCAGTAATAACTAGAATTTAACTATAACTAGATAGAAATTTCCTCTACTCACTTAAACTTACTGCTATTCCTGAGAATAAACCTATGCATTCCACCACCAAAGAGATTAAGATGTCATCCAGCCATTAGATTAAAATATGAGAACTCTAGGTTTTACATATTGAATGCTCATTCATGAAACTCTAGATATAAATAGAAAATAAATTGATCAAAGATAATATATGTTATGTTCACAGCATAGACATCTCAACTATAAGTTAACGAAAAAAATATCTTGCACAAATTAGATATATTAATGCCACCACTCAGCATATCTCTTGATATTGTAACGATTATCTAATTTATGTTTTTCGAACAAGAAGATAGAAATGCTGTCAAAATATTGATTAAATGTGCACTGACCGCAGCATGATGTCTTCATGAACAGACAACTACTCCAGAGAGAGCATTGACTTGTACTTCAAGCCATATCCAACATACTCAATCAACACCACTGAGCTTCGTCTTCGGTTATAAGCCAAGACGTCTGTATTAAGCCCATGAATATTTGTTCTGTTTAAGGAAGAAAGAGATCTATTGAATGTAATTCTCTAAATACCACTTGTATGTATCTACAAGCCCATCCCTCAGAGAAATCTTGGGATTCCATCCCATGCTTGCTAACCTTGAGCTGTCCATGAGCTTTCGAGGAGTCCCATCTGGTTTTGTAGAATCCCATTTAAGCTCCCCACCAAATCCTACAACTTCTTTGACAAGCTCTGCAAGTTCTTTGATTGTCACTTCAATTCCACTTCCCATATTCACATGGGGAAAATCACTGTACTTATCCATAAGGAAAATCACTGCATCAGCGAGGTCATCCACATGCAGGAATTCCCGCAAAGGCGAGCCAGTGCCCCAAACAACCACTTCTTTTGCTCCAGAAACTTTAGCTTCATGAAATCGACGCATTAAGGCAGGCAACACATGAGAATTCTCAGGATGAAAATTATCATTTGGGCCATAAAGGTTTGTGGGCATACCAGAAATTGCATCCCACTTGTACTGCAGACGGTATGCTTGGCACATTTTTATCCCAGCAATCTTAGCAATAGCATACCACTCATTAGTAGGTTCCAGAGGACCAGTCAGGAGTGCATCTTCAGTGATTGGTTGGGGAGCAAATTTTGGATAGATGCAAGAAGAACCCAGAAACAACAACTTCTTCACACCATTCCTATAACTTGCGTCAATCACATTCGTTTGGATTTGGAGATTGATGGCTATGAAATCAGCAGGGTAAGTGTTGTTGGCATGGATACCCCCAACTTTGGCTGCTGCAACAATCACATATTTGGGCTTCTCATCTGAGAAAAACTTCTCAACATCTGCTTGTCGTGTGAGATCTAGTTCCTTGTGAGTCTTAAGGACCAAATTCTCAAACCCCAATTCATGAAGCTTCCTGACAATAGCTGAACCCACCAGTCCCCTGTGTCCGGCAACAAATATCTTCCCCAATTTGCCCATCGAGAAGGATTCATTGCAGGTTTCTGTGATACAGAATGAGTGACAGGGGTCAAGACAAGCATAACATGCATTGCCAAACAATACTTTTGTAAATATCACAAAGAGCAAGGTATTACACAAATATCCAGAGGTTCGGTGCCTTGGCGCATTCGTTGATCCTAATCAGAAAACTAAGTCAAAGGGGGGGAAACACATACATACACATTGATAAAAAAATCAGAAGCACAAGACGAAACGGAGTGACACAAATGGACATATATATGTATGCACACGGAAGTTCAAATTCGGCAACTTGATGCAATCATTAATCCAGATGAGAAAGCTGGATCAAAAGAGAGGACACGCATATAAACAAATACACACCAATGTACACAAAAGTTTCAAGAGTTCAGCACATTGATACATTTTTTTACCACAGACAGAAGCCTAGGCTAGACTGGAGCACATACATACATCTTCATACATACGCATCCACACATTTCCAGAAGATTAGCACTTGGATCCATTCATTTACTCTAATCAGGAGCTTTAGCCCGATTGGGAAACACGGGATGAATGGCACATTAGAACCCAAAACCTATTCATCCCAAGGCTAAAATATGCCCTCGATTTTATTTTTCTAAATCCAGTTAAGAAATAAGGCAATATGACAGAAAAATAAAATGAGCATCTAGCATTTCTCTTACCTTGGCCCAGATCACCCATGATGCCCAATTGAGATCTATAGCTGAATATTGTGCAAGGAAGAAGAGCAGATCGAAATGCTTCCTTATGCAATCATATCAAAGCAATGCAACATAATGCCACCTATGAATTGGAACTTACAGATGAGTATACAAAATGGAAGGGCCGCATCGAAAAAATTCCAAGCATTAGATAAATTATCCAACTAGACCCCTCTCCGCTAGAAGTGAAGCAAGTGGGTGGAGATAAAAAGAATCTCATAAACCATGATAGAGCTCTTATAGCAGATCTAAGCTTCCAATATCCGTGGAGAGTAGAACTAGAACTGTCACCATTCAAATAGAACCACACGATTTAATCAACCAATTTACATAACTTACAAATTTTGCATGATTAAGGCTATGGGCTCATGGAGGGCTATCTAAAAAAATTGGTGAAAAATTTTAGGATTTTTTTTTGTGTTTAAGGGTTTTACATCAAATTTATAAAATCATTTTAGCTACTTGATATCACATGAGTCTTACGTTAAAGTCTCTTCAATTACAAGTTAAGGATTATGGGGTATCTATTATGCCAAAGTTATATGGGGGACAATTGTGACCTCATCCCTTTTTATTGTGCCTCTAAGAGATTTGAACCTTGTTGGGTGGTGTAATCAAGGAACTTATCATCACCCTCACTAATAGGAGCAACTAATGGTATAAATTAGTTGTAAATAGGTTGTGGTCAAGTAATAGAACCATTTAGTTCTCATGTAGAAGAGCAAGGTTCAAATCCCCACATGTGATAGTGTCGATGGGTGTGTTTAAGTGGTATCCTTGCTTTAGTTGGTAGATTGGTATTATTGTAGGTAATGCTAGAGGAACTAGACTTATACCCCTATAAGAGGTAGTTGGAGGAGTGTGGTTGGACAAGTATGTAGGTAGAGCAAAGGCATTGTAGGTGAGGAGGAAGAGGCAATTGAATAGATGGAGAGGAGGAGTAATATCCTAGTAGGAGATGCTACTAGAGGTGTTTTGAAGGAGTAGTGACACAAAAGGAGGTAGAGGTGAAGAAGGAGGAGCAGATGAAGGAGTGTTAGTCCTATAGGACTAGTGCACAAGGAATAAGATGAGAGGGGAAGTCCCACAAAAAAAATTATTTAGCATCCATGTAGGAAAGTGATATCCCTACCAACTTAAAGCATTCATTAAAATTGGTACCTCACAAATTGAATGTAAGGGGTGGGGCCCAATTACCTAATGTTCAGCGAAATACTTTTGAAATGGTATAAATTCTTAGCTAGAATTTTTAGAAAGCTAGTCTTTTGATTTATTTAAAAACTACGATATTGCATCCCAACATCTTAAATATAAAAATGATAAATGTTTATCCAAAAAAATACCTAAAATCCAATCTGCACCTTAGAAATAACACTACATGGATTAAAAAACAACTCTAAGCTAATGGGGGGAATTTTTCGCCCTACCCAATAGTCAACAACTAAAAAACTAAGAGCTTAAATATAGGGGATCTTATATTCTAGAATGAGATTCCAATTATCTTATACCATTTTTTTCTTCATAACATGGGAATTGTCATTCCATAGTTGCAGATCTTGAATCCCCCTACATAGGATTGCTTCCTCACTTGAATAATGAGTGTTTAGGAGAGGTCTACTTTAGCTTCACATTGCATAAGTGCAAACAAACCATTGTTGATAGGTTTTGCTTCATATAGTTTTGGCCAAATTGTCCAACATAGTCATTTTAAGTATATATATCTAAAAGATGTCAAGAGACATTAGTCTTGAGGCACATGTATTAAATATATCAAACAAGGTTAGATATGTGTCTCAAGGTTGAAATTTTTTGTAAAAAGCAAAATTGACAATATGTGGGCTACATTAGTCCATTTTGAACAAGTAATTTTTAAACTAATCATCTTCCCAATATCATGAGGAAAATGACCTCGTAAAACAAAGTATATTATAGTGATGACACTATCCACTAGGTTGGTGCTTTTGTAAAATAAGGAAAATGATAAGAATAGAAGAGATACATGAGCTAAATAGAAGATACAATTAGAAGCTAAAGAGGGGTCACAAAGTAAAAACCTAAAATTATTATAATCAATGTAAGGAATAAAAGTGAATACATTTACATCTTCATTTTACACCACTTTGAGCACACGTTGTAAATATATTGCCATGGTGATCAATTTAATCTATTTGGTGCAAAAAATCAATTCCTATCCAAAACTCACTAGCAAAAACCTAATTGTTGGTTTTTGGTTCAAATTGATCCATAACCCTATGTTACTTAACACTCAAGACTAGATTGTATGGCATGACTTAGTCCATGAACTAGGTTGTACATTTTTTAGTCCACCTAATTTAAATTTTGAATCCCACACTCCAAAGCCAACCCTTTCGAGAATTATTCATTCTTATATTGGCCTTTATGCTAAAAACTTGATATTGTGTGGCTATACACTCGTATTTATATTATTGTCATTAAAAAAATAGCAAGGGCATAGGTGGAAGTATAAATAATAATAATTTGATTCACAAATATTCTAAATTTATATATCTATATTTACAACAATTCATCAAGCTTCTTGCATTTGCATTGCATGTATGGCACAATTATGAACTTGTACTCTTCATATAGAGGCTATACTACTACCAATACAAGTTTAGGACTTCTCTTGGATTGAAGTTAGCCCCACCATATTTTTTAGCACAACCCTCTACAAAAATAAGATCCAAGAAATGATGAATGAGTTCAAGAAAAAATATCAACAATATACTAGGTCATGGTAGATGGACTAAACCACACATATGTTTCCTCTTAAGACTAGTTGAGAAATATGAACAAATAGGAAGGTAAATATGTTGAAAGCTAATAATGGAGGTGAATATTACTCTGAGGAATTTGATGAATTTTGTAGACATATATTAATTGTGGTAGAAGACCACTCCTTACACCCCACAATAGAATGAGATTGCATAAAGAAAGAAATACACCTTGATGGAAAGAGCCACAAATATGATGAGTGGTGCAAATTTGGATCAATATTTTTGGGCAAAGACTATGAGGACTACTTATTATTTTTTATTAACAAATCTCCTTTTCTAGCTCTTGTTGATAAAACCATTTATGAGGTTTTGATAGGTAAGAAATTTTTTGTTTCAAATTTAAGAATTTTTGGTTGTGAGGCTTTTATTCATATGGCTAGATTAAGGTGATTTAATTTGGATCCCAAAACTTAAAAATACATATTCATTATAAACCATGTTAAGGGTTACAAAATTTAGATCCTCTAACCTCAAAATGATTTTATTTTAAGGATGTGGCTTTTAGGGAACTTAGTGTATTTTAGATCTAGGAAAACTAAAGGAAAAAAGAAAGTGCATTTTGAGACTAAATTCGAGAAGTAGGAAGATACACATATTGAAGAACAACATGGTGGATTAGAGGATAAATAGGAAGAAGAAGATTTAGATGTGAGATTTAAGTAGCTTGAGAATGCAAAGGAATAGGTAAAGCCCCTTACTCCACCCGTGATTTTATCCATGAGAGAAGATAATCTAATTGAAAAGTGTAGCACACTTTTTTTTTATTGTGCATTTTATTTTTCATGCATTGATGATGAATCAAGATCTTTCAAGGAGGATGTCTCTTCAAATGAGCATGGATTTTTGATGGAGGATATGTAGGAGGAGATGATGGCCTCGGAAAATTTTCATATCTAAGATGTTATGAGTTTTATTGAGGTAAATTGATGCCCATTGGTTGCAAGTGGGTGTTTAACAAGAAATTTAGAGAAAATGGTAAGTTAGAGAGGTACAATCCTAGACAAGTTTCTAAGAGCTACACAAAAGAAAGGGAGTTGGATTTTGGTAAAATTTTCTCTCTTATTGATAAACTGTTTTCCATTAGATTCCTACTTTCTATTTATATTTCTTGTGATTTTGAAGTAGATGAAATGGATGTTAAAACTTATTTTTTGCATGTGGATCTTGAAGAGAAATTTTTTGTTCAACATCTTGATGGATTTGTGGTAAAAGGGAAAGAAAATTTAGTTTGTAGGTTAAAACAATCAATGTATGGTTTAGAAAAAATGTCTTGAATATGGTATAATAATTTTAATGATTTTGTATTGAAGGTGAGATTTATTAGAAGATAAAAATATTAGTTTGTTTACATTAAAATCATTGATGATCAAATTTTAAGTATTGTCTTGTAAATTTCTATCATGTTTATTAGTAACAACAAGGCCCAATGATCGGGGAGCTTAAATAGAAACATTTTTTTTGCATTTGATATGAAGGACCTAGGGGCATCAAAAATTATTTTGAAAATGGAAATTATTATGGACCAAGTTCACATAAGGCTTTGGATTAGTCAACATAAGTATGTTAACACTATTATGTAATAGTTTGATATACATGATTGTAAACTAGCAAGTATTCCTTACCTATAGGAACTATTATTTTATTGGATATGTTTTAAAAGTATGATTATTATTTTGATAATATGTATAGTGTTCCTTATGCTAGTATTTTTTCTATCCTATGCTAGTATTTTTTCTATCCTAATGTAGACAATGATTTGTACTAGACTAAATATTTTCCAAGTAGTGGGATTTTTTAATAGGTTTATATTAAACATAGTGTTAGGAAAGGTGTCTCGAGTTTGTAATCTGATGTATAATATATATTATTTGTGACAATTGGCCTTCAAGCCTAGCCCCCATGTGGATATGAAGGTTTCCCCTAATAATTCAAAGGCTTCCCCATTGGAGGTTTGGGGGTTGCACCCCCTAAAAAAGGGCCACATTTTTATCTTTTTGGGGTATTTTTCATTGTTTTCTTAGCCCATGGTTTTGGTTCCCATGGCTTTGTAAAATTATATTTTTTATGTACCTATTAATTTTCAAACATGTATTAGGGGTTGATATAGTGATTTTGGTGGGTATTATTATGCTACTAGAATTGTTCCAAATCTCTTGTTGGTGATACTCTTGTAAAGGCTTATATTCTGCAAGTGTATTGTAACTATTGATTATTAAATAATACATTGAGTTGCTTTGGATTGTGGGTTTTCTCTCCCATAAGGGTCTACCCCATGTAATTATGTTATTATTATTATTATATATATATATATTCATGGATTAGTGTAGAAAGCATATTTTGCACCTATACTTCCTTTCACATGGTAGAGAGAATTGGGCTTATATTAAGAGGGTTTTTATATATTTGTGAGGAACTTTTAATTATTTTTTATGTTTTGATGGTTCTAATTGTTGAACACTAAAAATACTGAGAGGGGGGTGAATTAGTATTCTCTGAAACCACTTAACCATTTAAACATTCATACCACACAGCATATTCAATTTATGGTAAGGAAAGAAACCATGAAACAATCATAAAAGCACATAACACATGAACACCAGATTTTTTTACATGGAAAACCCAAAAAGGGAAAAACCACAGTGGGGATTAGCTCACAATATATTATAACTGGTCATAACATGTTTCAAAAAGGCACACTACTAGGTTGACTCATTGTCTAGTGGACTCACTATCCAGAGAATAAGAAAAATAGAAGAGAGGGGTGGCACATTGCCAAGATTTTAACCACTATAAATACATCTACAATATGTAGGAGATACAATTCCACTAAAGCTCAAAATATTGAATAAATATACTTCATACTACACAACTTCTACACTCTACTACGCTTCACATTTGCATCATATTCGCATGTTCTTCTTAGAAATTTGCATCACACATTTTCTATAGTACATCACACATATCATCACATCACTACAGCACCGAAAATGAACTTACATTTATATGCATTACATTCACAAACACCTACAACATCAATTAGGTCATCCTAATTAGATGTATCATGTAAAACAATAACTTGTCAGCTCAAAATCAAACAACACACGCTTTGCACCTTAATCCAAATCTTTTAACACATCCAAATAGGTTGGAATGGATCTATAATAGCTCCCAACAACCAATAAACACTTAATTTAATTTTGCATGACCCCAACCATATTAGGTTAGCACCGCTAGTAAGATAACACCAAAATACACCAACTGATTATCCACAAGTTGACATGTGGACCTCCAAAACACATGCCACTTGGACTACACACCCTTCTAAAATTTGTAAAAACTTCCATAAATCTACATAACCAAATATGCTTCCACAATTAAATGTGGACCATTCTAAACAAGTACTCTACACTAGCAACACTATCACTAGAAAACTTGATATACTGTCAACCATAACTTTTGCACTAGAGGACATAAAGATATGAAACTTTGGATTTAAAGTCCTCTAAAATGTAACAAAATTTCCTTAGAACCATAGATATAAATACCTCAAGGCGAACCAATGCGGACCAAAAAATTGATGCTTTGTACACTGAAAATTGTGTTTTGGACTTAGTCAAATATACAACATTTTGTTTTGCACCGAAGCAGAATTATCTACATCTCTATGTTGGATTACCATCTCCATGCTTCACTAGCCAATTGTACCTCAATGTAGACATCAAACCATAATGTTGACATCAATGACAACATTTTTTAAGCTCATGCTCATGTTGCCAACATCCATATCAATGACAATCTCCTCAAACTTCCAACAATCTCCCCCTTTGGCATTGATGACAACATGCATCAACTCTTCTCCATGTCTTCTCCAGAATACTCTCCCCCTTTGACATCAATGGAAAAGTTTGCACACATATTTTTGTGTTCTATGCTCCCCATTTGACACCATTTACATATACTTTCTTTTATTTTTCCTTCTCCCCCTTTCATGTATACATGATTTTACCTAACTTACTCACATACTACCACTAACTAACATATACATAGATGCATGAGAGTAGAAAACTCTTTAAAAATCAAACTAACTCCCTCTAAAAAAAAATTCCAACAAAACTGATCAAAATATACACCTCTAACTTTCACATATATACAATAGAATCTGAAATGCATAAATAGAAAAGAAATATACATAGATTAACTAGAAGAAGTGTATAACACCTGTAATTTTTCAAGGTGTGTTTTTTAATCCTTTTTACCATCCTCCCAATGTTTCTTAGATAGTTCAAGCATGAGGTTCATAGCCTCAAACTCCATGAGGAATTATTCTCCTTCATCTGGAGAACTAGGTACTGGATTTGACTTTATTTCTTTCTCTGTACTATTCAAAGCACCGGATATGGGTGTGAACTTTGCATTCACCAGGTCTTTGAGTTGTCCAAACTACACTATAATATTTTCTCTTTGTTCATGTAACTAGAATAATTGTTCATGCAAATTTTCAATTGCTAATCTGGTGGATCCATTTGCATCATTCATCGAATCAGAAGCACCAAATGCCTTATCAATCTATGCCTCAATGGAATCCATCTCAAACTTTATGTTCTTTGTTGAACCAGGCCACTTCAAAAAAAATGAAATAAATCCTTGGCCTCTTCAACATAATTTTGTACTTCTTCCAAAATTTTTTGTAGTTTGCCATATGCAGTGGCACATTTATCTATTAGGTATGCCAACCTTCTATCATTCATCTTTTTATTGACTTCCTTCTCCAACTTCTCTATAAGACCACTAGAATACTTTTTGAAAGAATCGAGAAAAAGTTTCAAATTTTACACACCGGATAAGGAATTATCAATACTTACTCTGGTAATACTCTCTTGCAACACCTTCATTGCTTCATCTAACAAATCCACACCCTTCTAATGTGTCTACAAGATCTCCTTTCTGGCAGAGGCACAAAATGCATCATCGAGTTATAACTTGTGCAAAGGGGACATCTTGTCAATATCAACTTGCCCATGTTGCATTGGAATTTGTAATAATTGGACAAAAACAATAGGTTGGAACTGCAATTGCATGCTCAATAAATTATTCGATGACTCTCCGGAGGTTCTGGAAGATTCTCCAACCATTTTCACATTACCTTCATCCTTATTTTCCTCTACATTTTCCTTGTTACCAATTTTGTCTTCTACTTTTTCATCATTCTTCTCAACATTGTCAGACTCTTTCTCATCCTTCTTCTCATCATCAATATATTTTGCATTGTTATCCAAAGGAGGCATATTTTCTATGTTTTGTGCCTCATTGATCTTTGGGTTGTCTTATACAACCTCTTCTTCAACATTATTTTTTGTGCCTCATTGGTCTATTTGAGTATTCTCCTTCTACAACTCTTCAACGTTTTCTTCTCCAACAATATTTTCTCCTACCGAAGGAGTGTCACCAGTAACATTTTCTTCTTTTTTAGCCACATTCTCTACTACCAGAGGGGTATCTTTTTGCACATTCTCCTTCCCTGCATCATCTCGTGTTGAGCATCCTCCTGTTGTGTATCTTTTGGTATATTAACTTCTGCGACAAAGACATCATCATTCATTTCTTCTTCATTGTTTGGTATCATGCCTAGCTCTTTTTCCAAATTGGCAACTCTCTCCATAGATTCATTTATGAGCCTCATTTTTATCTTTTCTCATTAGGGTAGTTCTAAACTCTTGATTGTACAATTGAGCTAATTTAGCTCTATCCTCATCAGAAAAGGTAGCACTGAATTTCTCCAAGGCAAGTGATCTCAACTTTACATCTTCATTTATTGCCTCTTCTCTTCTTGCATACAATGCACTTTTCAAATCTTCAAGCAATTGGCCTTCAATATCCTTCATATTGACATAAAATGTAACTATATATCTAACAATTGTCTCTTCTATTGTAGATTTATCTATCATCTGTAGTGGTATACAGGGTAGTAGTTTGTTCCAAAATTTCATGCTCCACTATGCCATTAAATAATGTATATAATTTCATAGGGCTATGTTTTCTTATTGAGCAAGACTTGTCCTTTTTCTTCTTCTTTGCATCCAGAGATTTTTCTCCTTTACCAAAATTGGATTTCTTTCCCCTCACATAAATTTTGAATTTTGATTTTTGTCTCTCCACCTCTGCTTCACTATCAATGTCTACAATGTCAACTTTTGCCTTCTTTCCGTAGGTTTCTACTTGTGATACTCCAGATTTTCTTTTTCTTATGAGAGGTTCTTCTTCTACCTCTTCTTCTTCATCATCAACACTCGGGTTATTATCTCTTGTATCCTTATCCTTCACTCCTCTTTGTGTATTCACCAGAGGAGCCTTTTCTTTCACTAGTGTGCTTTGTTGTTTTGTCGATGTACTAGTTGACTCCTTTCTCTTTGTTCCACTAAGAGAGGGAAAAGTTCGGAAGGACTTGGGAGCAACCAGAGAGGGGGTAGATATTCTGCCAAATCTTCTTATGTTGGATGCACCTCCTAAAGATCCAAACATTCTCTTTTCTTTCTCCACGTGTTCCTTTGATAAGCCCATCATCTCCGCAACATGTGTAGTAATCTTCTCAACAGTTTTATTTATTTGTTTTACCCTCTACTACACATGCACTTCCATATAATTTTCCTTACATGTTCCATATCTTTCCTTAGAGGTTTCTCTAGGATTTCTAAGCATATGCTCTTCCAGAACAATAATTACATCCTCTACAACTTCATATCCCAATTCTAGGATCCACATATTTCTAGGCTCAACAACCTCCATTATGTAGCATTCCTTACTCACCATGAAGATAATGCATTTTTTGTATTTTTCTACCACTCTTCAAAATTATTTCTCTGGATTTCATATTCTCTTGGAAACTTTTAAATAATCCTCATAATGCTTTCTTTTGTGTGTCTTCATTACCTAATCTCATTAAGTGGTCTCTGATTTGAGATGCCACTGGTCTTTTCTTCTACCATATTATGTTCTTGGTTCTAAGAACCTCATTAAGAAAGTAGAAAACTAAAAAATGATCAAGGTACCAAACTTGAAGGGGTACCAAGAGTCCTTATTCTTCTACAAATTTTCTAGGAGTTGTTCCATTAGCAATTCACACAAATCATAATTTGATCCCTTCTTTACCATTTCATATGCAGTGTTGATGGTAGTTGCAGAAACAAAGTTCTCTTTGTTTGTAAAATATATCTTGTACCCTATTACCATTGATGCATATTTCACTGCAAGCTCTTTGTTGTCCTTGATAGGCAAGGCTCTCTTGTCATATCTTGCACCTATAAACTCTGTTACTATTTCATTCTTCACTGACTTGAGCATCGGAACCAGTTCGGTTGAGCATAATCTTGTAACAACCTTAATAACATACTTATTAATAATATGAGGAATATCCAACCACATAAACCTATCATGAATCATGCTTAATGTGTATCTAATCCACTCATCCACATAACAAAATATAGGAAAAAAATTCCAGACGTTGTACTTCTTCTCCGTCAAACTCTTGAACTCGAGTTTCAATTCAAATTCATCTCTAGTGAATTCATTAAACCACACATCACCCAACTTAGAGTGGTTGTACTCTTCCAATTTTGCATGTATGTAAATCCTTACATCTTTTGTAAGCAACACACCATACAGAATGCTTGAAAATGCACCATCTATATCAATCATCATTGATTTATCAAGGTGTCATTTGAATTTTGGATGAGATCGATCCAAAACCTCAAAAACTTGTGGGGTATACATTTTCCAACATAATGAAAGTACTTCCAAAAATTAGGGGAAATGGAAAGTCTAAATACCTTTTAATCACAGTCGATTAGGGTTTCGTGCACAAGAATTTTGAAACGCTTCACTTCGCTCCTTCACTACTCTTCTCTCCTTGAATGCTCGTTTGCAAATGACTTAGATCAAATGTGAAATCACATAATCCCTTTTTAAATGACCTAATTCGTATTGAATGAACTGATTTTAAGTTAGGCAAAAAGTTTATAAACCCTAACTATAATGTACAGTCACCTTTGATTTCTCTGTAAACTTCCACATCTTCATATTTTCCACCGATGTTTTTACCAATAGGTCAAGCATATCGACCTACACCTCATATCCACGTGCTGAAGGAATCATCACCATTTCTTTGGCAAGGGCTTAATGATTGTCTATTAAAACTCCCCCTAAACCAAAGCTCTTCATTTAGTTTTTGAAGGAAACATCTGCACCAAAATTTGGCACAAACTCATCCTTAACCTCATTCTCCTCTTTCATTTTCTAGATATTATTCATCTATTTATTCATCTCTACTCGATCAACCTTTTTCACTGGATCATTCTTCTTTACCAGATCAACTTTTACATTCTTGCTTCTGCAAAACTTAGCAATGTGTCCTAACTTAATGTATTTGTAACATTTGAAATTTTGAACAAGCTTACTTCCACCTATTCTAGATTTGTATTGATTAGCTTTATGCCCAAATCCATTGCATGTATAACAATAACCATTGAAAGATTGAAACACCATACCATTGTTGTAGCCATTTATCATCCGATTTTTGTAAATTCACTAGCTCTATGACCAGATCTTTTGCATGCAAAATATTGACTGAGAAATGATTGAGCATTCTAATTCATTGTGCTTCTATATTTTATAGCCTTATGTCCAAATTTATTACAGGAAAAACAAAAACCATCAAAATATGGGTACCTTTGTGCATTTGAGCAAAATCTATGGCAGGTGATCCTTCAGACACTCGTCGCACTCGTTCTCATACTGCGGGTTCTAGTCTTTTGAGTCATGCTCTTTTAGAGGATCCTCAGAGGTTTTTAGAGGTGACAGGTCACCCTGAGTGGGATAGTGCTATGGAGAAGGAGTATTCTTCTTTGATGAGGAATAGTACATGGGATCTCTGTCCTCTTCCTAAGGGCAGAAAGATGGTTCGGTGCCGATGGTTGTATCGCACCAAGTATGCTGCTGATGGTTCTATTGATAAGTACAAAGAATGTCTTGTTGTGAAAGGTTTCTCCTAGGTTGAGGGTATTGATTACTTGAGACATTTGCTCCTGTTGCCAAGATGAATTCTATTCATTTTGTACTATCACTTGCAACTTCTAGGGGATGGCCCATTTTTTTCAGATGGATGTGAAGTGTGCATTCTTGCATGGTGACCTACAGGAAGAGATCTATATGGAGCAGCCTCAGGGATTTTTGCAGGATGCTTCTTTGGTTTGCAAACTCCAGCTTTCATTATATGGTCTCAAACAGGCCCCTTAGGCTTGGTATGAGAAGATGGACTCTTTTTTGCTCTCCATTGGTTTCACACGCTGTCATTCTGATCCTACAGTCTATATTCAGAATCTTGAGGGTGAGATCCTGATTCTTGTGCTATATGTTGATGATATTCTCATCATAGGTAGCTCATCCTCTATGATTCAACATGCTCAGTTAGCTTTGATGGAGCAGTTTGAGATGACAGATCTCAGTCTTCTGCACTATTTTCTTGGTCTTGAAGTGATTCAGTCTTCAGATGGGATCTCCATTTACCAACAAAAGTATTCTCTTGATATGCTTCAACGCTTTGGCATGCTTGATTGCAAGCCTATCCCCACACCTTTTCAATCAAGGGTTGTTTTGACTACTACTTGCCCCACTCCTTTAGTAGATTCTACACTTTACAGGCAGTTGGTTGGCAATTTGTTGTACCTGACTCACACTCGTCCTAATCTTTCCTTTGACGTTGGCCTTGTCTCTCGATTCTCCCATGATCCTCATGAGAGTCATTGGCAAGTTGCCAAGTGTATTTTGCGGTACATTCAGGGCACCACTTATTATGGCATTCACTACACATCAGGGGATCCTCACATTGTTGGCTACACCGACTCAGATTGGGCTGGTGATGTCAATGATCAGAATTCTACTTCTGGCTTTATTTTTTGTTTGGGCTCTGGTCCTATCACATGGTCTTGCAAGAAGTAGACTGCTCATGCATTATCATCTATAGAGGCTGAGTACCGAGCTGTTGTGCTCGCTAGTCAGGAGATTTTATGGCTTCGACAGTTGATGATTGAGTTTGGTTTTCCTCCTGATAGTCCCACTATTCTTTGGTGTGACAATCAGAGTGCTATACACATTTCTCACAACCCAGTGGAGCATCAATGGACGAAGCACATTGAGCTTCATATGCATTTCATCAGATAGTTGATTCAGGATGGTTCTCTCATCTTGGAGTATATTCCCACTGCCGAGCAGGTTGCAGACATCTTCACGAAACATTTTGCATCTCCGCGCTATCTTCAGTTGCGCTCTATGCTTGGGGTGAAGGAATTTGTCCTTGGGGGGTATTTATGAGGCCTTCCTTCCTTCATGTTTCTTTCAGCATGTTCTTTTATCTCTTTTTGGAGAGGAGTTTTTTCCCACTGGGTTTTCTCCTTTTCTCCATTTCATAGAGATTTCTTTGTACTTGGGTACCTGATCTGGCCTTGTTGTCGGGACCCATTGTCTTTTCTTTCAGTAGCTTCTTCTAGGTTTTAGCTTCTCCCTAAGTCTAGCTTAAGGGGGGGTGTTAGAGTAATTGTCTATTTACTTTATTAATTAAACGATATTTGTTTAATTACTTAAAGTTCCCTTTTATCTCTTTTACACTTAAGCTAACAATAGGTGCATAATAATTAATTACTTTATTAATTATTAATGTGCAAGCCTAGGGTTTTCCTTTTTAGGGTTTCTTTGACCTATATGTGGTTGAAAACTTCTCTTTTGTATTATTATTCATTTTACATTTTGGTGAATACAGAGCTCCACATTCTTGAGCATTCTCTTTGTTGCTTCTCTTTGCTTCTCCTTGTAACAGGTATTCTTCGCTTGCAGAGGTTACTGGGCTCCTATGAAGTTGTATTTTCTCAACTCCAACATGAACAACACTATGTAACAACTCACCAAACCTTATTTGAACCTTAGATTGTAGAATTGCAATTAGCATGAATTAGCTTCAATGGATGTAGGTCTTGATCATGAAACTTGTCTTGAAACAATGCCTTTGAATACTTGAATAGATCTTGAACACTACATCACCATATTAGCTCAAACAACATGCATGATGCAATAAATCTTTGACATGATGATAGGAATCTTGATTGCTACAATAATATTCAATAATTCTACCCTTGAATGCCTTGAAATTTCTCTTGAATGCTCTTGATCTCATAAAATTGCTAGAATGCTTGAAGTCTTAGATTTTTCTAGGTGAAACATAGTGAAATAACCTCTTATTTATACATATCTCAAGACTAATTCTCAAAATTCAAATATCACAGGCTAACATCTGAATGTACATTTGAAATCATTAAAATACCGCCAAAAACATAATTTAAATTGAGCTCCTAGGTGCAAGTGAGGACCCATTCACCCTATGGTGAATGGGTCCTAGGTCACTTACCTAGGACACACATTTCTCAATATTAAACATTATGTTATGGAATTTATGAATGTCGGGTTTTATCCCTCAAAATTTGTAATTAATTAGGCTTGGAATTGAATTAAAGGGGCCAATTAAGGCAAATTAATCTCAATCAATTAATGAAGCCTATGTTAGTGTGAAAGTGTAAAGATACACCTTACAACACCAAAAATAAGGCATAATTAAGTCCATTTTATTTTAAAGGGACTTAAAATTAATGTGAATATGTAAAACACATATTGCAACACTAAATTAAGACATCATTTAGCTCATTTTATTATTAATTATTCCAAAATTAAGTGTGAAAAAGGAATAATTTTTCCTACACTATATTTAGCCCCCACTTTAGTGCAAGAATGACCCCATGTCAAACTCACACTAAAGAAGACATTCAAGAAATTTATGTATGCAACAATGACAAAGATACACAATCATAAAACATCAAAGACTAGGAAGATCAAGCCTAGATGGTCTGATTGGCATGGAAAACATCTTAGCTTCCAGTTTTTGTGCTCACTCTAGGGTAGTGGAACCTCAAGTTGTCCACTAGGTGAGTATCCAAAAAGGGTGGAAAATGAGAGAATCATATTAGGCTCCCATACCATATCAAAGCTATCCTCTCGACAACTTAAATAGGTGCCACAAGGAAAGGATCCATAGGCAAGCAAGGTGTGTTATGCTAGGTGGCCTTGAATTCAAAGTTCAAGCTTCATAAGGCTTAACAAGTTGCATTATGATAAACACCTATGAACAAGGCAAGGCTCCACAGGCAAGAAAGGTGTGTTATGCTTGGTGGCCTTGAATTTAGGGTTTGAGCTTCATAAGGCTTAACAAGCTACATTATGCTAAACACTTATGAACAATAATTCTAGTAAAAGGTTTTTGTTCAAAGGGATTTTGCTTAGTTCGTGTAAGGTCTTCTTCTTAGGGAACATTGAATACCTAATGTCTTCAAGAGAGGACAAGTTAAGAGTAAAAGATTCAAAACTTAAGGAATGCAGTGCATCACATGACCACTAAGAGGAAAGTCATACACTAAGAAATGTTGCACTCTTGGAGGACATCAAACCCAATGACACCACCAAGAAAAGGACGCATCACAAGAATAAAGAAAATTGCACCATGAGAAATGTTGAAAGATATTATCAATGTATGCCCCCACTTTAAAGTGGTTGCTAACACCATTGCTAAGAGAAATTTCTCTAAAGTATCCAATGTTTAATCCTAAGACATGAGAGCTTATTCAAAAAGCCCTATGCAAAGTCATATATTTTTGAAATGAAGCTACATCATGAAAAAGGAAGGAGGGGTTGCCCGTAAAAATACATAAGGGATCTATGGATTCAGGGTCAGTATATCTTTGCTACAATGTTGTTTTAGAGCTCAGAAACACCATCATTCCCCAAATACTCATAGAACTGGAAGAATGACACAAAGAGAGCGAAAAAAAAATTAAAAATCCTTTTAGGTCAAAATGGAAGAGACTTAAATATCTCAACGCCTTACATCATCCAAAAGAGGAAAACACAAGACAAGGAAAAGATAAAATATTTACGACATATAGAAAAATGTAGATAAAAATAACACAAAAAGAGAGAGATACATCAAACAAAATAGTACAAGGGATCACATTACACACATGCAATCACATAAATAAACATGAAAAGAAAAAAAGAAAAATAGTAGTAAGGCACATGTGAGTCAACCTATAGCAAGTCGCCTGCATCCCAATCTTGATTGGTATATATGAAAGGTAGACAACTAGCCAAAGGGACAATATCAAGTGGAAAACTAGGACATGCACCAAGTTCAACACTCTTTTTAGGAGAGTTATAATTTAAGCTCATGGAAGAGGAGAACAATGAATTCAACTCATTATGCACCTGTTCATTGATGTTTGCAATGTCAACAACATCATCCAGATTAATCACAACGGGAGATCTAATGACAATATCCATAGAAGTTTGTTCATGTTTATATTACGGTGAGGGCGAAGAGACATCATGCCTTATGGGAGATAAGTTTGGATTTTGATTT